>CAAKHG010013374.1:11095-31426 GCA_901007715.1 Dactylopterus volitans
ATGAAGAGGACGACGCACCAATCAAGCGCTGTCCTAAATGTAAAGTTTACATTGAGAGGGATGAGGGCTGCGCACAGATGATGTGCAAGAACTGCAAACACGCCTTCTGCTGGTACTGTCTGGAATCCTTGGATGTGAGTTAATCATTTCATAAAGCTTCACTTCAGTAGCATTGAGAGCAACGTTATGCCCTTTTTTCAGCTCTAACAATCATATTGCAACACTGTGTTTGCTCTCTGACATAACCCTGAATTTAGACATTATTTGTCTCTTTGCAGCAGTAGCTTTCATAGTAAGGAAAATAATTGTAACCTTCGACTTGGTAAGGAAGGGGGGAAAAAATGCATGTTTTGTTTTTAATAATTCTTCACAAAAGGGATAAACTGACAGCTTTTAGCTTAGGCTGAATAAGGGTAACGCATGAGCTGCAGTGCCTTACGTAACATTGCAAGCTCAGTCATCTGGCCCATGCAGGTCATTTAAAAGGCAATTTTCTTGGAGCAGCTGCCCATGTCTTTCAGACTACTAATAGTCAATATGCATCTGCATTGTGTGCGTGTGTCTGTGTGTGTGTGTGTGTGTCTGTGTGTGTGTGTTTGTGTGGCAGGATGACTTTCTTCTGATCCACTATGACAAAGGGCCCTGTCGAAACAAACTGGGCCACTCCAGGGCGTCTGTTATCTGGCACAGAACACAGGTGAGAAGTCCATCTTCCTCCTCTCTTCACCCTCAGCACCCTCTCCTCCATCCTCCCCCCTCACACACACTCTTGAGGGCAGAATGTGGCCGAACACGTGCTGCTCTGATTCTGCCTGTTCTCTCTGTCTGACTCACACACTTGAATGCAGGCACAGGTTGGTATTATCTTGACAGCACACTGGGGAAAAGGACAGCTTGATCCGTGTTCAGTGACAAATGTCTGATGGTCAGTGTCCTGCTGTTTCCAGCTGAGCCTATCATGTGCACCTCTCACACTTCCACAAAAAGGTTTACATAACCGAGACCCTTTCTTTTTTTGCCTAAAGGCAAAATAACAGATTACACATAAAGGATTGGATATGACATGCAATTTCCTCCATGTGATAATCCAGTTTAGTCCGTGTGGCAGACCGACACTGTTGTTTAGCCATCTCACATTTTATATTAATATCCCTCCTTATGCTGCACCCATGCTAGTAGATGATGGCAGGGTGTCCCCGGCTCGATGCTGCTCCACACTTATTATTTGCCCAACTGATTCTGCAGTGTGACTAGTTTAAAGACATAATGTTGACGTCACCAACTGGATTAGAGACTCCCATGTGTCAGCTTTTAAAAACGAAACGGGATGCTTATGACTGATATTCTTTAGTGTGAAAAGTACAGCAATTTGAATATGGAGCAGAAAGGCGCTACAGTCAGTGAGAGTCACCAACCACACGGTCACCTATAGAAAGCAGAAGTAGCAGTAGCAGAAAGTTGAAAACCAGGAAAGACAGAGAGGAAAAGAAAAGGCAGAATACATTCATAACTGCATTGTATGTATCTAGAAACGGAAAGATTACTTTGCAAATCCTCAACTCCTCCAGAGACCGTGTAGATGTGTCCTTGAGCCAAGCACTGAACCCTCGATTGCTCATGATGGTGAGCAGGTCCGCCACCATGTTTGCTTTCGCATCACGGTTGGTCCCTGAAATTGCTGCTTTTAAAAATCGTTTGGCTGTCTGGTCATGCGTTCTTTTGTTATATTTTGAATACTAACAGTCTGTAAAATCTGTCGTTATCGCTGTGGTTTAGTGTGAGCCATTCGAAGCGAAGATCTCTGTATATAAAGTGACGTGTCGCTTTGTCCAGCACACTTGCTATTTTGTCAACATTTGCATACACAGTGGCATCTGTTGCCCAGTGGGGCAGGCTGAGTCATATGACTACAGTCGAGCTGGTGGAAGGCAACTATAGCTGCGCTGCTTTGTGTTTTGGTCTCTCCCTCTCTCTCTTGCTCTCCTCATTTGACCCCCTCCCCCCTTCACTCTTTTTATATCTAAAATGCCTCCCTCTCACTCCCTCATAAATACATAAGATGCACCAGCACCAACCTATCATGCAAGAAGCATCTCTCCCTCTTTTTATCTGGCGGTCTGTGAGTCTGTTCAAACCGTTACATCAGTCAGAAGAAAGATCATGTCCTGAACATAATTGCATCATCAGGCTATGTTTATTGGAATAGAATAAATTTGATGAAATGTATTGCACTTTGCCCCTCAGAGCAGCCTGACCACTGGCTCTAAAGCGGACAATTATCAATAAAAAAAAACACAGTACTTCAGAAATGTGCTTTCAAGTGATCCCCCCAAAATGTCTATGTGACCTCAAAACAGAAGGAAAGGCATTGTGCTATTATAAGTTACTCTTGCATGTGACCACATGTTATGTATTCCATTTTGAGGCTCTGAACTTGCTGGTGTGTGGCTCCCCCATGTGGACATTCAAATAACCTACCCTGCTTCAGGTTTATTATCTCTGTTTTATGATCTATGATTACTGCTGTTGTGTTAATAATTCAGAGCATCCCACAGTCACCTCCCAAATTACAATTGCCCATAACCAGCTTGTTAATTGCTGCTAGGATGAAGACAACTCAAGCTCGATTTCACAATTTAATAATTATGACGCTAGATGTGATCACCCACATCCGTAAGAGCAAACACAATAAATTCAAGCTCCAGCAGCAAGTAAACAAGCAACACTTTGATCATTGAAAACTTCTAGCACAGGAATCTGTGGTGTTTGTGACCATCTCATTCATCATCTCAAACTTGGCCGTCGCTGTTGATTTGGTGGTTTACATGCTGGCACGTTGATTGTTTGGCGGTGTGGTCCCGCGAGTTTACGGATGGTTTGTATAACTTGTGGCTGATTTTACTGCATTCTGCAAGGTTACCTGTACTTGTCCATCACGCTCCATATTTTTGTTCACATCTTTTTTTCGGCCTCACTTGATGACAAAAAGGAACATTGCTAGTATGATGTGAGAAAAGAAGCTCCTCAAATTTGGAAGGAAGAACTCATTTACATAATTCTAAATTAATGTCATGATTAAACAATGATTTTTGTAAGGCCACGTTGTTAAAAGTCACCTCAGTAAGCTGTTAAAGTAGACAGCAAGTCTAAGCACTCAACCACTGAACCCACCAAGAGGTTTTACATGTGCCTTTGGTGACCTCTGCTGGCCATTGGGATGTATTGCATGTACCTCAGTGGAAAGTGGATAATGACCCTCTTCTCTTAGACCCTCAGTTCTAAAGAGGCAAGTCTCACATTCACATACAGATGGCTGTGAGGCTGACATGCCAGGGTCTTGCCAGCTCATCAAGAGCCGTGAAGGGGTCTTTGCCTGAGCTGAGGATCCAACTGCTGTTGCACCTCCCGGACAACAACCGCCCAAAAAAACATCACAAAATATGCACTTTGCGGGGCAAAACGTTATTCTCAATCTGCAGAATCGGCTTTATTGCCCAAGTTTGTGCACACAAACAAGGAATTTGGGGAGGGTGATTGTCACCACTTACACTTGTAGTTCTAAATATGAATATACAGCTATGCTTAAAATGAATTGCACACGCAGTTGTTTTAACTTGGTCCCTCCCTGCAGGTCGTGGGGATCTTCGCTGGCTTCGGCCTGCTCCTGCTGGTTGCCTCCCCCTTCCTCCTCCTGGCCACTCCCATCGTCCTGTGCTGCAAGTGCAAGTGCAGCAAAGGTGACGACGACCCGTTGCCAACCTAAACACACCCCGAGAGCCGAGGCGGAGAGCTGCTCGACGGATGGGCCATCGCTTTTTTCCTTTTTGCCCCTTTACATTCTTTTCTTCCCACCAGCTTCGAGTGCGTCATTGTTTGGGCCGAGCCTGCAACCGGCCCCGGCTGCTTTGGCAGCCGTCGCTCTGCATGAGGGAGGCGTGGTAGAAAAGTGACCCTTCGACTCGGCCCCAAGGGAGATGAAGGGTCAAAGGTCAGGAGGTGTAGACTTGTCAAAGGACCACTGTGTCTTGTGTGTGTAAGACCTCGGTGGTTTGGGGATGTGGAGCGAGTTCTGGGTTATGAGGTTGTGACGGTGTGGTTACTGAAGAGGGGGGAAAAAAAAGATCAATATTAAATGCTTTTCTCTTGTATGGACAATGTCATGCAGGAGCCACCTTAGAGAGAACTGCCGCGCTCTTTTTTTATTGTCGGTTTGTCGTACGCAAAAACAAAAAAAAACAAAAGCTTTCCCACCCACCCACCACCACACTCAATGTAGCTCTACAGATTCAGTCAGTAGCATTAGAGTCGCGCCACGCATGTTTGGTGTTCACTCGATTTGCACACGGAACGTGACTTCTTCGCCGTGTCCGCGACTGACGTAGAGACGGGAGGCTGTTGTCACACTCGGCTCAATGTACAACACGTCCCCTTGATGATGTCAATGTTTTATAACCTTAATGCTTTTAATAGAACTGTGCTCAGAGTAGTGTCTATGTGTTGTACTTATGAGTGTTTTCCAAACTGTTGTGATGGCTGCCGTCCAAACCATTTCCAAACCTATATTACTTAAAGGGGATTGCCACTCAAATTTAATGTTTTTATTCTCACATCCTTTTTTAAAGTGCTCAAGACATTATACTGTACATTTGAGTTGTCTTCAAGTTGTCTTGGTAGAGTGACTGTGTTCCCAGATGATGATGTTTTAGATTTTTATGGTTCTATTGGCCCATTTCAGAGCAGCCATTTTGACGTCCATGCAGGGTAAATAAAAGCAGGTGTAATTAAAGAGGATTGTTTTGGTCCTGCTTTGTCCAATGCCACCTCTACCGGCAAATGGCCTATTTTCACTGGTCACATTAGAATAAATATTTTAATGATGGCTAATGATAAAGTGAAGGGATGCATTACTTATTATGGGACTAGACCGCTGTATGAGATGTTGCTCACAGTTGCAGTCCCGTTTGATTTAAGTGCAAAATATGAGCAGATTTAGAGTAGTTTTGAACTCAAATTTACTTTGCACATGCCACACCAGTGATTATATTGAGGTTCAACATCCAGTCCATGTTTTCTTAGATGAACAACTGACTTATTAAAAGGTCACTGGCTCCATTATGGTGCTGCAGTGTTGTGTACTGGGACCGGGGCCATTGGCATGTTGAACCTTGTCCTGTTCCTTTACATTCGCTAAATATGTCGATATGCTAAATATATTGGGGCCGTAATTGATCTCTTCAGTTACACCTGTGTTTACCCGCTCTTACATGTCAACATGGCGTCTATTAAAGGGCAAAGACATTTTCCAAATTGAGTGGCACACCCCTTTCAGTTCAGTCAGTCTAAAGACTTTGTATTCACTAAAAAAAAAAAACAACAACAAAGATGTCTCTCTAGTAAAACTCCTGCCCCCAAGTGGTAGTTTAGCCAAAATAGAAATAAATAGCCTTAAATTAAGAGTAGCCAAAATCAGGCCCCCTGTGCATTAAAAAGAGTCAAAGGTCAGATCCAAATAAACCCAGGGAAAAACAGTGACGCATTACAGACAGCCAGTGAAGCCCTTTATATCCAGATGATTCTATGATGTCATCCATATCTCACACTGTTAATAGCCATACGTTTTAAAGAAAAAGAAAAAATAAAGAAACTGCAAACCTGATGTTCTGTGTTACAAGGGCTTACGTTTTCTGAGCCTTTTTAAGCAGGAGCACTGTTTTTGCATCCATCCAACCATCAGAAGCTTAACTTGTATCAGATCTCCTCTCTTTTGAGACTTAAATGAATCCCAGCCGACCCGTATCGCAAACTTGCATATGTTAGTGGTTCCGAGTGTCATTTTTTTTTTTGTTGTTGGGGTTTTTTTTTGTTTTGTTTTTTTGTTATTGTTGGTAGTTAAACCTCCAGCAACAAGCAGCTATTCCTGGCAGCAATGTCAGAAAAGCCTCTCAAGTAAATATTAAAGAATGTTCCACTTCTGGGCACACTACTATGAAGCTGCTCTATACTATATCACTTTATCTATGCAAGTTTGTACATTATCATTTCAACGGTTCTTTGATTGGTCATAAACCACTAGGAAAACAGTGAAAAGCAGAATGTTAACACGTACATGTGCATATCATGGCTTTTGTTTTTTGTTGCAGGAAAATTTGAAAAAGCTACGCGCTTCACTTTATGTATATTTGATGTTAACTCGAGGCAAAAATCAAAGCGAGCATCGCCATTTTCACATGTTCTTAAGGTTGAACAGCTTCACAAACGAAACGGATATTTGAATAGTAAAAAGGAAAGAAAACGTGACGATTTGTATGTGAATCTGTCTTATTCATTTCCGGTTAAACAGTTGCGACTTTTGCTACCGTACAAAGGCATTCCAGTGTTTCGAAGAAGCCATTTAAATTCAGCAGTGTTCATGTAGCATCTCAAAAGTAGTGCGGCTACAGTAACCAAAAAAAAAGGAAAAAAGAAAAAAGAAGATGGTGATCAAAAGTTAGCAACAGTAGCTAATCTAAGCTTAACAGTAGCCAAACATCTGCAACTCCCTGTCCTCACAAATTTAGCGCTATTATTCTATATAATTGTTATAATTGTTATTAGCCTTAAATTTTGAGTAGCCCTTCTTAGCTTTTAGTGATCTCGCCGGCCGTATACTCATTTAATACGAAAGCCAGTCCACTGTTTTGTTAAACTAAAGATGATTTTAAGCCCAGAAGCTTTTGTTGTTTTTCATGACAATCGTGCCAAGCAGATTTCCCAGAAGGGATGAGGAAACTGAGCTGTCTACTGTATGTGCATTTTGACTGTGTGTTTGTAAAGTAATAGGAGTTTTTACAGGGTGGAAATATTTTACTGCTTCTTAATGTGAATGCTGCACTGCATAATGGGTTTTCATTATTTTATTTCTCGATATGATCTGTGTGTGTGCGTGCGTGCGCGTGCGTGCGTGTGTGTGTGTGTGTGTGTGTGTGTGTGTGTGTGCTTTGGTGCCTGGTGTGTTGTACTTAAGGGGTTCAGCTGCTGAGGTAACATGAGTAAATACAGTATGAGCGATGACTGTACTTTTTCACAACGTCATGTATCAGGGGTCTGTCAGCATCATCGGGTGGTGCTCATGTCTGGCTAGTTAAAGAGTTAATTTAAGATAGTTTATGATATTCATTTTTTTTAAAAAAGTCACTTCAACAGGCACAAACTAACAACAAACAAACAAACAAACAAAATCCTGGCCTCTTCCAGTGTAGATTTTTTTTTTTGTTCCTTTCACCACAGCATTCTTTGCCAATGTTTGCTGCGCACCACAGAACAGGTAGATACTGTATTATGCAACAAATATACGTAAAAGGGCCAAACGTCGGACATCACAGTCAGCGTCATACCGCATAATTACTCGCTCTCTACACTGAAGAGGCTCATCAGGACTTCGTATAAAGGCCTATCAAACCACGTTACTCAGATTTAAACATCAGCACGGGTGTTGGAGTACAACAGTGTGAGTAAGGGCTTCTCACGTTTGGCCCTTGAATGCTTAGCAAGGCTCACTTTGCAACTATCCTGAAATCCAGTTTGGTTACAAGCAGCAATTTCTATTTTGTAACCTGTTGTGTCGAGATGAAGCTGCATGATTTTTCTCCGACTTCTATGTTAAATATTATAATAGTGTAGCCTCTAAAATATTTTTGGAATGGTAGCTTTGTCAACCCCATCACCCAGCTTTCTGGTTTTTGAGTTTTTGAGAGTGTGTATGTATGTATATACATATACACACACACACACAAGTATATATAGTTTATATTATTTTTTAGAAAACGTGCGTTGATGTTCAGCCATATGGTATACATTGTTTGTCAGCCTTCACTCATTAGGTTGGCTAATGTGTCTTTTTTTTTATACGCCTGTGTTAAATAATAGTTTGTTGTATTTGCTTTATCTGTTTTAAGGGCAGTTTATTTTGTTTTCTTATCTTTTTCAGTCCTGATTGGTCAATTAAATGTCAGTCTGGACAGTAGAAACTGTTGTCACAAAAATTTCAGTTTGTACTCGAGACATTGGTTTTTAGAGATGGTTAAAAGAACAATGTTTTAACTGACAGTTAATTGACCCCGGTGATAACAGAGATATCAACATTGTAAAATGGCATATTTGTATCAGTTCTGTACAACTTAGGCTCAACATTTCAGTATATCTACAGTTCCACTAACACTGTGACACCAGGTATTAAATGTTGTTTTTTGTGATTTTGTCCTCTTCATTCATTCAAACCAATCTGTTGAAATATCACAAACTGGCAAAACCCTGTGGTCAGTCAGGTTGTACGATGGCTCCCTCTGGTGGATTTGTCCCCTATTACACTCAGTGTGAAGACCTACAGCACAAATCATCAGCATGGCTTAAGAAACTGCTCAAAATGTTATGAAAATGCATAACATCCCAATCAACCTGTAAAATATGACAATGGATTTGAATAATAAAAACAACTTTTTTTTTAAGGTCTGCTCATACACACATGACTTATTTCTGGCCTGTACGCTCCAAACATGGCAACAAATGGATTTTCCCCTTTAGAGAATCCTTCTCACCAATGCGCAATGATTGTTTTTTTTTTTTTTCCATCACTCTCCCCCCTTTTCCCTGTGTGGCTGAGATTAATAACTTGAACCATATAATAACTTCTCCAACGCTGTGTTTCGGTCCTGAGGCATATTAATCATTTCTCGCTCTATTGTGGGGCATGTTCACATCATCTTATCTGTTCTTTTGCTTGCATCAAACATCTTTCTTTCATATTCACCAGCAGCTCTGTCTGTTCATCAGACATGTGTCAGCCTTTTGTTGAGGTCTGCCAAAGAACAGGTTGTTCTCTCCCTCTCCCTGCCTTTGTGTCTATTTCCTGCCAGATGCTGGATCGGGAGCATTAACAAGACAACCCTGAAAATGAAAGTGCAAACGCTCAGTGATATATCATCCCTCACCAGCTGTTCTCTGTTTGGAAGTCTGTCCACCAATCACTGGGCAGGACCACAGGAAGTTACCATCTGTGGGCACCATGGTGACTGGGTTTTGTGGATGGGTGTTGCGGCTGATGGTGTTATCTAGAGCAAATGAAGTATGATGCGGGGAGAGGCGGTGGTGGGGTGGGGTGGGGGTGACGAGAGGCAGGAGGTGCGGGGCACAGAAATGGCGAGATGGACGGCGAGACGGGGAGGAGTGTATCGAATGGAAGACAGTACAGCCGAATGTCAGAGAAACCAGACAGAGAGGCGAACTCCGTCGACGAGGCCTTTGCACCTGCTCTCTGGTGAACATAAGGCTCAGCTGTCACGTGTGCTGGCTGCAGGCCGAACCTGCTCCTGCTCTCAACATTCTGCAACCTGTTTCCTTGCCTGTGAAATCTTAATGTTTCACCGAAGGTACACCCTACTCCCGGCCCATGCCTGAGCTCGAAAGACGACCGTAGCACATCGTTTATCTGCAGTTTGCATGTACCAGCCGTTTAGGAAATGGATTTTTTTTTTTTTTTTGGCAATCTGTGAGTAAGCAGCGTTTGCAGCGTAGCACTTTTGCCTGCTGCCACGTCCTCCTGCTTCTCCCGTCAACACCCTCGCTGCTGCGGACCAGCTAATGATCCATTGAACCTTCATACTTAATGTTGTAACATAATTTCAAAAGTGGCACACATATAAGTTGCTTGAACTGTCTTGAAACTGTTACTCGAGGAGTTGTCCAGTTGTCTCCAACCAAACGTGCTTGAAATGCCTCACAAGCATGTAGCGTGTGAAGGCTTGATGAGGTAAAACTATATTTAATAAAAAAGACATAAGCACTAGAATGCCCAAAAAAATAATTTGACAGCCTTTTCTCTTGAATCTCTTTGTGGGACATGATTGTCGAGTTGACGACCACTGGTAGGATAGAATGCATAGACTTTGTTTTTTTAATTTCATTTTTAAGATGGGGCACGATGATCTCATGTTGTCCATGAATGTCAGTTGATAAATGTGCAAGGTTTACTTGAGTAACCCATTTGGTTTACTTCATATAGTTTGTTAGAAAAGCCATTTAAATCCTCTGATGACTGTTCCATGGCAATAATTTAAAAGCGAGGAACCTCTTGTAGATGCACATGATCACGTAGGATTGCCAGATGAATTACTCAGAGCATCGCTGCAAATTACATTCAGATTTACTTGATGTTATTGGTAAATCTGTTTGCCAGAAGAGGGAACTAGAGGGCTGCAAAAACTGCCAATAGTTATACACACATGCACACGCGTGCTGACCTAATCCATCAAATACTGAGATGTGGAGAGATTGAAATGCATATCTATTCTTAACTTTCATAAGATGACTGTTCCTAGTACTTTCAAACCAGGGATTAACTCTGCATTGTCCTTTAAGCTCTTGTTTTTTGCTTGCATTTCATTGAGGTGAGGAAATGGTCTAGTTCCATGTATAGCTATATAATTATGTCCCAGTGGGCATCCATGCCTATTCTGGAGATGCTGTCCTCAGTCTTGACATGTCATGTTGATGGGCAGCGTTTGGCCTCACCGAAAGTGGGGAAAAAAAGGTGTAAACATGTTGACAATAAAAGCAGGAGCTCCCCTGCCAGCTCTCAATGGGGCTAATGGTAACAACAGGCATTTGGATTCACTCATACTTGCACACAGGACTAATCGTGACCAGAGGCCATTGTACATCAGCCATCGGCTGGCACAGAGTGACAGGGCTGATCCAGGTCTATGCCTCTGATCTAGTTTATCCCAGCATGTAGTTGCACTGCTCATTGTCTCTCAAGTCTGTGACACCCATTACCTCTCATTAGCTTCCTGTGGTTCAGCAAGAAAAGGCTCTGGCCTGTCAAAACAACAAAGGATGCTCAGTATTTGTTCTAACATTTGAACAGTTTTTGAAGATAAATTTATAAAAAAAACAAAAAACAACAACATTGTACATGTAAGTCCACAGCTGCCTTTTAACCATGGTCTGTTGAGCTTAAGGCTAAAAATATTGTGTTATTGCACTAATACCTGTTTACAATATTCACAACTGAGATTTGCTTGTTAGCAATGTGGATATTTTCTATTTTATTGGCACTACACACAAAGTACAGTGAGACTGCATGTGTATGTTTTGGTACACCCGAGCATTAGTGACACCGAGGTTTTAACTTGCTGCTTGTATTAGAGGAAAAGTTTGTGAACCAACCGTCCACCTGCACAAAAATTTGTTAATTTAACAGTAGTTTTTTTTTTTTTTTTTCAGTAACCACAGTGGCATACAGGACCGTACCGCTGGCCGGCCTGAAAATGACAGTGGTGGGCTATCAGATCCAGCAAGGCCTTGTCCCCTGGCCTCACCACTATCCTAATCTCTGGTACATTAATAAAATCATTCCAAATAGTCTGTTCTCTTCCTTTCATAGCTTTTCTCTTGGCTGTGCTGCTTCCAGTCATGTATATTTATATTGGAGCTTTTAGCCAGTTGTACTACAACCATCACATGCTGCCATGGTCAAAGAAATCTGCCTAGAGGCCTTCGGAGTCAGCAGTGCGGGCGCCTGCAGCCTCACATAAATGGCGACGAAATTGTTGCTTTAACCAATCAGATTCTGAGTTGGCGACACCAAGGCCACCTCGCAGGCGCACGATTACGTCAGCATTTCCGCGTCCTTTGATTGGATGGTCTAACAGGTACCAGTCACTGCTAGCTAGCTGCTGCTGTAGCGACTTACACACACGGAAATATTTTTGTCTTGATTTAATCGCTGTTTTGTCGACCCACAATAGCTGGAGGATGAGAAGAAATTGATTTGGTCGCAGATTTTAATCCTCCGTACGAAGACACTTTCCCGACGGACTTTTCAAGAAAAGCCGGACGTCTTTGAGAAAGGCCTCGCGACGCCGAAGCTAGCAGGCCTGCCCCGACCACAACCGGGGACAGGATCCGTCCGCCACTTTCAATTCAGTAACGAGGAGCGGTGCCCTCGGCTCGCAGGCTCCGAGGAGCGCTGCAAGTCGTATTGCTGGGAACGCTTGTTTTTTTTTTTTTTTTTGTTCGTTTTTTTTTTGTTGCAACGGATCTACACGGTGTTTGGAGCCACACTGGCTGCCCCTGTGTCCACCGCCTCTGTCGCGCGGTCATTCCTAAGGCGCCTAAAGGCGGCTCGACTTTCACCATCCGCCTCGATGGTGATGGAACAGGGACTTGAAAGTTGGGACTGAAACGCACGGATAATCTGTACGATGGAGTAACCGAACTCTTCTTGAGGAAAGAAAGGAGGCTGTGTTTTGCGAACAAGTAATCAGCAGTTTGGGTGAGTAAAAGGCATTCTGTTGTCTTTTTTTAAAATGTCATTTTAACAGGTGTTTGATGCTTTTTTGATGTGTGTCGCAGCTGTGGCTGCAGTGGAATGTGGGTTTGTTGCTTTAATAATTGCGTTGATTCTGGCTACATGAGTTATCTGTGCTGCAATGACGCGTTACACTGCATTTTTGGATAATATTGATGGGTTCTATAGCCATAATGATCATATTAAGAGGTGGATTAATACAGGCAGGACGCCACTGAAGGCCTGGGTGTGAGATGCAGGGCTCGCCACTGGAAATTGATTATAATACACTTAAAGTGAAGATGCCATAGACAAGAATTTTGTCTTTACTATACACGTGACGTCTTTTTATAATTTTTTCTGCTGATCCTCGTTTCTACCTGTAAGTTCGTTCCTCTGCCGGTAGCTATCCACAGTGTTTGTGTTGCATACAGGAACATACAGTAAACTGAGTTTTGAATTGCGTCAAGGGATCCACTCTAAATGCAGATGGTATCATTGTTGTATTATGTTATGTTCAATTAAGCAATGAAGCGTGCTGTAACATGATTATTGGCATGCGCTTTAGTCCTGCAGCATCATCGAAGTGCCAATAATCATGTTAAAGCACATCCTCTTGTGTAATATTGATATTATGTGGTGGTTACCAACAAAATAAAAGATAGTCGCGAAGTCAGCCAGCCAACTTGGATTGGGGTTTCCCAAACTGGAATATCACACCTGCAAATATTAAAGTGCCCTGTTTGCATGTTTGCCTTATGTGGCACCTGAGATATCAGCTGAAAAATATATTTCTGCGGACAGATTTAGCTACCACATCTGGAAACTTAATGTCTTTATGAGCAAGTAGTGATGTAGCACTGACTCACCACTGACACAGCTGAGGAAGGATGTCAGTGTTTGGGGTCGTCTAGCCAAGTGACATTTCTTTCTCATTGGAATAGGGATTGATTCCCGAATGTCAAATTAGCATTTTTTTTTTTTTTTGTTCTGTTGAATATGATCGCATCCGCTGTGTCTGCATGGAGAAACGACAATATATGATAGTGACAGTACAGATTTTTTTGTAATACTTGCAGAATCCAAAGCTTGCTCGCTGTTGGTCAGAGGGTTTTGATTTTGTGTTTTTCCTCATCCCTTTCCAACCAGTCATGAAAACTACGTTCACCATATCCATAGAAATCAGTCCCAAAAAAAAGATCTATTTGCCACAGTATTGTAGACTAATTTTGGCTACAGCTCAGAGCTGATTTCATCCTGCCTTACAAATGGACACGTAATATTTTAGTGATAAGGAAAGTATGCTGTTACGCCTATTTCATCACTTTCTAATGGCGCTTTTCCATTACAATTAAGCGGCTCTACTCTGCTTTGGCATCAGTTACTTTTCCGGCGGTCGTCTTCGATTGGAAGAAAGGACCGCCTCAATGTAAACGGTCATCAAAGTGATGCCGCTGCTTTTGCGATGCCATTTTCAATGCACGTAGAAATGCACATAGAAGAAACAATAAGAAGACGACCAGCATAATTGATGATATTGACGGAATGGTGCTCCAGCCATTTATAAAAGTAGAAAATAAAAAGTGTGCCTGCCACAATAGTTTGACTGTTTAAAAATGGCTGTTCAGGGTATTCTGTGTGTGCTTAGCATTGATGATGCTATGACGATTCTCTCTGACCAATCAGCAGTCTGCTGTGATTACATGTCACCTTTTCATACCTCATAGTACCTGGTTGGCCTTTTTTGGAATCCCAGGAGATCAAGTACATTTTTTTTTCTAATGGAAAGCCAAAACAGTATAGTGGATTAGAGAAGAGCTGGTACCATGGACTGGGAAAGCACCATAAATGTGTTTTTGACCGCTCATATCGCTTGGTCAAAACTACTTGTTGTATAATCAACGTTTTTATTTTGCAGCATTTAGCATAATTAAAGCAAAGAAAAAAATAGATTGCCGGTTTGAATAGAAAATGTTAACATGTTAACTGCCTTTGCAGCTCAGCGAGGCTTTTCACACCTTTGCTGCTCTGGTATCAGAATGCTAAAAACCAAATTGTCACTTACTTCCACGTTTCGACAATAAATGCTTCTCACCCTAAAAGGTTCTTCGTTTCTCGCTGTTTGGTGGGGAGTCAAACATTTAACCTCTGTATACTTCAGACTTAAAGAGGCCACACGGGTTATGGTTTGTTGAAAGGTGTGTGTGTGTGTGTGTGGCCATTTTGTCTGTGAGGCAGTGTGAATTCCTCCGTGCAATGGCCTGCGTACACTTAATCAGCCTGCTTTTGTTTGGGGATGTGGTTTTTAGGGTAGATACTCTGAGCTCCCGTTTCAGTGTGCTGTTTGGTTTGTAGACCACAGAGATCCTGTGTTTGTTGAAGACCCTCCAGAGGAGACTTCAGCATGGACCATATTGTTGCATGTGTTCTTTCTACTTAACCCCAGCTGCAGCTGAGATGTTCTATCAATCTTGTTTTCACAAATAGTCACAAGCTTGTGGGGCTCCCTTAAAGAGATTGTGCTCCTTTTTTCTTTGGCCTCTGTAATTGTGCACCAATTACACTATCTGCTACTTACAATGGCGTCCTTTCATCCCTTCCCAGTCAGCTTAAAGCCCATTCACACCCAGACTTGTGACTCTTAATGACTGTCACATCAGGAGGACTAACGAACCACATGTGACCTGAATGATCCTGAAGGTGTAAACGACCATGTGGTGGCTGAACGCCGGGGCCTCCCGGATCCAGTCATTCGGAGGACGACACGTGGCTGAAAGGCGACACATCTTTTACATATGTATGATTTCTCTTGATTCAAGCTGTACCAGGGCCTGCATGACGATCTGTCCTTGGTCCACTTCTTTTCACCATCCTCGTGCTCGATGTACCATCTTGCAACATGTTGCAACGCAATAAATTGCATCTCCATGTTCCACAATCCCCATGCTCCAGTTCCCTCCGCCTCCTCAGAGTCTACCTTTGCCTGCGGTCGTTCACCTGAGCCTCCTCACCTGCCCTCTAATAACCCTGTTGGGGCGACAGTCCTGCCCGGTGAGGATAACAGTTGTCAAGAGCCACAGGGAAAGTAACAAACTCTTTTGTGGCATGAAGACATACAGGCGAGTGACAAATTGAAGAGAAAAACCAAACAAGTGTCGAAAACTGGAAAACAAGGAATGATTTCTGGGAGTAGCAAACCACATTGCAACACATCAAGGTTTTTTTTTCCCTTCCAACAAATTTTGACCAGGCGGCCCATTTTGAATTCGTGGTCATTGATCCCATATTAGTTTTGTGCTTATCACACTGCTGTGGTCAGAACCACATTTCCCCCAAAAGACGTTTAAAACGAGGATAAAGTTAGTGCAGCTTTATAAAATTGATGTTAACTTCCTAACCATATGATTTAATCCTAAAAATTGGATTGTTGGGTTTGAGACTTTTTAATGGCACAAAAAAACCCCAGTTCCCTCCAGCAGACTTCCAGACACCTGCAGATATTATGCTAAGGTGTACTTGCGGCTGCTCTGGTTGTTTAGGGTTGCCTCACACCTTTTATACAAAAAACTGCATGTTGTTTTCTCACCAAGGCACCTGAGAAAAGAACAACAACCAAAAAAAGAAAAGAAAAAAAAACCGTTGAGACAAACGTATGGCAACCACTTACAGAAATCTTTTTTTTTTTTTTGCCTCTGTGGAATTATTTTTATGCAGCCCACAAATTGAATTGATTCACTAAAATAGCTGAGGCTGCATCGGGGGGAGAAAAAAAAAAGAAGTAATTTCATTAGAATTGTGAGGTTTGGAGCTCAGACGCATTTCCAGCATTATGCTCCTTACATAATCTCAGTCATGTGTCTTCTATCACTGGGTGTTGACGGGTTTGATTAGTGAGACTGGAACTGTCACCTATCAGATGACGAACCGTACCGAGCTCTTAGTGCTCCTGCAGCCAGCACAGCTTCCAGCCATGCACCTGTTCCCTCAGCATGCTCGCTCTTCCTCTGTCTCTCTCTCTCTCTCTCCCTGTCTCTGCCTGTCTGTCTGTCTCTCTCTATATCGCTGTCTCTCTCTCACTCACTCACTTACTCGCTCTCTGTCTGTGCCTCTCGTTTCAGCTCGGCTTCCTCTCATTAAAGACTCTGTGAAATTTGACAGGTTTTGACGGCAAAAGGTTTCCGCACAGATTCTGCCATCGTGACAGATATCCGACAGCTTGATGATAACTGCTGCCTTATTGCAGCAACACAGGTGTCGCTCATGGGTGATGACAATAGACAGTTGTGAGTGACGGACGGGGTTTGATGAAAAGTTACGGAGACGGAACAAGTGGAAAGTGCGCAGTGGCTGCTGGGACACGGACGAGATGGGGATGGTGAACTTGCTTGATGTCAGTGTGAGAATGAATCACTATTATGTTCACCAATCGTTCTTCGAGGATGCCAGTTTATAAATGTATGTACCAAACTCCAACCATTTCTCCACATCCCTCCCCCTGACATTTGTAGCTCCCACACCCGCCTCTCCTGGCCTTCGTGTTCATCCTACTTTGCCTCCACATTCCCGGGAATGAAAACCACCTCCTTAGCCCTGCTTTTAATATTGCTTGAGCGTGCAGTCTTTTTTAACACGCTCTGGCATTCACTCCTCTTTGCGTGCCCTCTGTCAACAGTAAACTTTCTGAAAAGCAAGCTTAACAGGCCGTGAAAGGGTGGCACAGATGGCTACATCCTAGGTGGTAATTATCAACCACTTCCTCCCAACAAAAAAAAGAAAAAAAAAAAAAAGAAGGAGGAGAGAAACAAGCGAAGGTGTTGCCGTCAGGTCAAATGATGCCGCTGACACGTTCGGCTCTCTGGCAGTGAGCTCAAATCGACATACAGGCGGCTGGTGGGGCTTCTGCAGCCCAGATATCTCGTTGACAGTGTCGCAGGTCAAGCTCAGCCATAAGAGGCTGATTTCTGGCTTCAGTGCACATTAGCAAAAAAAAGAAAAAAGATCTATAATTAAACCCAATTCTAGTTTGCCAGAAGATCACATTCGTTCTTATATACTTACCACGCGCATTGGATTAGCTTATCGTAACATTTTCAATTTAATTTTTTTAAAGTTCTTGTATTCTAATTGCTTTCCAGGTTTAGCTTTTGTGGTGCGTAATGTACAGTAGACAGGCAATAAGAGCTAATTAGTCTCAAAGTGTTTGAGTTGCCACTAGATGTTGGTAATGGCTGCATTTATGTGCACTAAACTAGTGGCGTGCCGTTTTCCAAGAGCTCAACCGTTTATTTTCTTGTAGATCTATTAAAATTGGAGGTGACAGCTAATTTGAATCCTCTTTAATTTGGGGGAAATTTAATACACTGCAAGGTGATCGGCGAGGCTCCCCCTACCTCCGTACAAGCCGCCCGCCACATGCAAAAATATGTAAATGTTGCCCGTATTAGAATCTTTGTCTGGTTGTCATTCTCACATGGGGCACATCAAAGCCATATGACCTGATTTTGCACCTGCTGTTTAATTAAATTTACAAGACAGACACAGTCTCCACTCCCGGTGATATACAAATCTGGCTTTATTACCCAGCACTGTAATTTACAAGGCAATTTACTGCTGGGCGGTAATGGTGCCTGCCAAAGTGCTCCCTCTGAAAAGATACACAAACATGCACAACAACAAGTTATCCCATTTCCCTTCCTGAAGATGGTACCCAGAATGCCAAGACTGCTTTATAAATCGTAACCACAGGAGTAGAGTTTACTTAGAGAAACATCTCCTGTGTGGTGGTGTTGATTTTTTTTTTAAAGCTACTTTCTTCAGTGTTTCATTTACTGGAGAGGCGGATAGAAAATAGAAGTAAATTCAATAAAAAAAAAAAAATCCCCTTGAACAACTCATGACTGCTTTGTGGAGGGGCAGACAAAAATATCATGGATGCAGTGGGTGAGTGTTACAGAAAATTTCTCTGAATTAGTTTTAAACGAAACTATTGGTTGTTTCTGATGAAGGAGATGACCCAAATGGGAGAAAGTATGATTCAGGTAATACACAAAATAAAATTTAAGACTGTTCTGAAGTATTTTGGTTTTGCCTCAACCGATGTCCATGAGTGGCTTATCCCGAACAAACTACCACCACCACCACAGAATTTTAAAGAAAACATGTAAAAGTAAAACATACATAAGAACATGTCTATGGGAGACACACGACAAGAAAAACGTAGCTCCTGAGGGCTTGGCCTGCTTCCTCATTGCTCCTCTCACTCTCAGAGTAGTTGGCCCCACCCTGCCATCTTCTTGTGCTGCCAACAGCGCGCTGAGCTCAGATTTAGTTTCCGTTAATTTTGGTCAACAAATAGTCACAGCCAGAAACTAGACCAAAATACCTCGGGGATGCAGATCATCATTCATTGCCCATCATGATCTCATCAAAAATTTCCTTGCGCCAGCAGCAGCAGCAGCAGCAGCATGTGACTTTGGCATCTTCCCTCTGTATCAGGTAAGACATGCCCCTCTTGATGTTTGACTACCAATCACTGAGCCAATATTTGTGACAATTGATGTGGATAAGCATTCACCCAAGCGGTCTGTCTAACATTAAGCGCAGGGAGCAGGCATGTCGGTTATGCAGAAAATGATAACCAACTTAAGCATGCTGGAACTCACTTAAAGATCACCAATGAGTGCAGCTGAGTGGCAGCTACATAGACAGGTTTGGAAGGAGAAGGCAGGACGAAAATTGCAACCATCAAACATACTGTAACTACGCCCACAGACGAGTTCTGTGAATATATTTTTTCAATACATCCGTTGTCTTGTCTTAGAAAATAAAAACAATTGCAGATTCTTTTTTTTTTTTTAAGCTCTCGGGTGTTTGCTTGCACTTTATACAGAAGAGTTAGATTATTTTATGCCTTGACAAATGTCTCCTGTGCGTTTGCACAAGGCCTGAGCTGTAGGATTAGACATCTTATAACTGTGGGCTGGCTGTGTTAGAAGAACAACGCGAGCAGCCGTGCTCACCATATGTGAGTGAAGAAAGTACAGTCAAGTGTGCATATAGGCGCATACAGTGGATGTAAAATTAAGTATCGGCACACATAAAAGGATGGAATCATTTGCTTGGCTAATAATGAAGCAGCTTTTGCTCTTGTGTCCTGATTAGATATTAAACTTGGCGATAAGCAGCAGATTTTGACTCATTTTGATGGTATATAGAGTTGCAACTGGGAGAATGGTAGCTCTTTTAGTCCCTCGCCGACGCCAGAACTCTTGTTCTTGCACTATGTGACTGTTTTAGTTCTCACAAGAAGTATGTAACGCTCTAGGGACGAGAAGCTCGCATGTGTAACTGCTGTGGATCTGCTGTTTTTTTTTTTTTTCCTTTTCAAATAACATTATAATAGTGTTGAAACTCTCCTCGCTTGTGTTTCAAGACATAAATGCACCAGTACCACGTAATTAACACTTGCGTCAACAGAGGCTGCTGCTGCTCAGCAAAATGTCTTATTCCTATGTTAAAACAGGGATTATTATCAGTTACGTGACATCCTGAGTGTGTGTCAAAGTGGCATTGCAGCTCTAGTTTGGCCTTGTCTGATGAATCATGTTTTCTTTCACATCACTTGGATAGTAGGGTGCATGTGCATGTGCATGTGCATGTGCACCATGTGTTCCCCGATGGGATGCTTTGGCCAATGTTCTGCTGGGGAACCTTGGGTGCTGTCATTTATGTGGATGTTACTTTGACACATACCACTTACCTAAGCACTGTTGTAGACCTTGTCCAGCCTTTCGGTATTCCCCGATGGCAGTGGCCTCTCTCAGCAGGATAATGCTCCTTGTCACAAAGCAATAATGGTTCAGGAATGGTGTGAGGAAGACAACAAGTTTAAAGTGTTGACTTGGCCTCCAAATTCCCCAGATTTCAATCCAATGAAGCATCTGTGGGATGTGCTGGACAAACAAGTTTGCTTGTTTGAAGGCGAACAAGCGAAAAGACCTGAAGTC
>CAAKHG010013374.1:33336-56768 GCA_901007715.1 Dactylopterus volitans
CCAGAGAGCTTGTTTTATAAAGGTGCAGGTGCAGGATTTGAGTGACTGCCAGGTTGCACTCTCCTTTTGGTTCCATATTAACGTTGTCAGCTTTTTACCTCCCCTCTCCTCACCTGCACCACATCCATTCCTCAACATGTTCTGCTGTGCACTCTTTTTCAAGTACCCCCTTCCGCCCCCTCAATCCAGAGGCAACAGGAACCACAGAGCTAGAGGAAAGTTTGGCGAAAACTTTATGCCTCTTAGTAAAACCCCCCCCTCCCCCAAATTTCTGCTTTGGATGTCCACAAAGTAACAGGGAATCATCAAATGAAAGAGCAGCATATATGTCAATACTTTTGTGTCTGCAAAGGTCAGGGATGAAAATGGAAGATGACACTAGTTTGTGACGAGTCAGATGGGGGCTGTGACTTTGCATAGAGACGTCACAACTAAGTTATGAGTTGCGCCATTCAGTCTGAAGCAAATTGTATCTCTTGGGATTGATATGACAGATAAACTGCATTTGAGTTTACTGCTGAATAAGACCATCTGTAACAAATCGTGTCACCGAAATATGGAAAACAATGTCAGGTTTAATGATTTAAAGCGGCAGTGAGCTTGACAGGGGACTGTTTGATGGTCAAAAGTTTGTTTTTTTTTTTTAGGACAGATATATCAACTTTAAGGAGAAAATTCACTTTCAACCTGCGCTTAGTCATGCTTATATACTGTAGCATGACTTGATGACTTGCCCACAATCTCTGTAAACATCCAGTAGACACGGAGTGATGATAGCACTTAGCACTAACCCTAGCCACACAGCAAGTGTAAGTACTGTACAGCAGCCCCCTTTCATATCTGTATTTGGTCTCTTCCAACTCCTGAGACAAATATTTGAGTCTTTGTTCTGTTTGCAGTTGGCCAGGCAACACGTTGGTTTGGTTGGGTTTTTGTAAATGAAAACGGTGACCTGCGCGAGTTATATCTCCTATCTCCAGATTCTACACTTCAGCAAAAGCTGCTATTACAAACCCAATACTTATCTTTGTAATTAAGCTTTCATGTCATTGTTTTATCACATCATTTATTTATTTTGGGCCCTACAGATGTTTGCCTTCATACTGAGAGCTATTTTTAATCAGTAAGACAGATGTCTCTTGTGACAAAAGCAAACATTTAAATCAGCTGAATGCTCCAACATGACATGAGAAAACTCATTGTTTTTTTCTTTTATTGCCTTATTACAGTAAAATGGTGTTGGGTATTCTTTTTTTGTAACCGAAGCCAGAATAGGTCAATTAATTCACATATTGTAACATTCACACATTGTAGGCATCAGGTGGGATTAATCAATCTCAGATCTGCACTGATGTCGAGAAACAACTTTTTGTGGTAAATGTATGTTATTGTAATTCTTCATATTGAAGTATTTCGGCTCTCTGTGCGCTGCGAGGCCATGCCTGACAGAAGCTGAGCTTGGAGAGGAAAAAAGTTTCACAAATGGCCAAATGTCACTAATTAGTTTGAACTCTGCATTTTTGATGAAGCCAGTTGGTGTGGTGGGGTGGTGGCGTTGGCAGGGGGCAGCAGGAAGAGGGGGAATTGATGGGCTGTGCCTCAAAATGTAAATTAAACAAAAGGCGGGAGTTCACATGACAGCTTTGGAGGGGCAGGGCTGGAGCCTTCTGATTTTTCTGTGTGAGAAGGAGAACAAGTGGAGCACAGTGCACCAAACATTGGCACATGGCAAACAGCTCGGAGGCAGCAGAAGCAAAATAACTTCTGTTCTAGGGAACAACAAAGGCGGAACAAACAGCGAGGCCCATAACTTTTTGGTCCTTATTATTCTGTGATTTCGTAATCAAGAGGATGGGATCTGATCTACAAACCATGGACAGCTGGTTCATTTCCACCGCCGGGCCTTGTGGGAGATGTAGTTTCTTCTCTCAATGACATATGCAAATCCCAACTGTCCCTCCCCTCTCTCTCCATAATTGCCGACTTTTCAGTAACAGAAGGAGGCCCATTTGCGTGCATGTGTGTTGGTGTGTGTGTGTGTGTTGGTGTGTGTGTGTGCGTTTGAGAGAGAGAGAATGTGTCTGTGTGTGCAGCCTATGCTCTCGTCAGGGTCCAGCCTTATTTCAAGGGATAAATAAAAGATGCAGAGTTCATCTAAAGGAGCCCGGCAGAAGGTAGACACAGACAGGCAGAATACAGAGGGATTCTTCAGAGAATCTGGGCTGTGTATGGCGCCGCATCGATTCTCCGTTTGGGTTTTGCAAGGTTCAAACACACTGCATTGTGGGCTACAGATTGTGTTGCCTGGGCGTCCCTCAAGTGACATGTAAAAAGCCGGCCCCCCATCTGCCTGACAGATTTGCACGGGCAGCCCTGAAAGCTTTGGCAGAGAGAGACAGGTGGGGATGGACAGACAGACAAACTGAAAGACAAGTGCCACTCAGCATCTCTCAGCTACTGCCAGCGTAGAAGAAGTGGAGGCAAAGTTTGCCGGTGGAAGGCTGCAGCTGACTACAAACGGAAAACTGCGACAATCTGAAGCTGCACAGTGACTGTCAATGGTACACCTGTCTATAAGCTCCTGGAGGCTCCATAGGGCAGGAAACAGACGTGGTGATGATACATCCTGACAGCCTGTATCAGGGTAAATTATGGTAATGGCATGCAGTCATCTGCCTGGTGCCATTTGACTCGACAAAAACACTTAAACACTCCATCTATTTCTCTAAGTGGGAAGCGGAGAGGCCATCTTGGATGGGTGGGCCTGTGGGTTGTTTGACAGGAACAGAGCAGACGAAACCTAGTGACACTACAGTGACATCCCACAGTCTGTTCAACACAGAGGCAGGCGGACATGCCTCCTCAAAACCTGCCAGCATACACGGATGTGCTGCTATTTATTTGATTTGAATTTTTAAAAAAATAAAATCTGGACATACAGGTTTTGCAGTTACAATTTGCATATTCACATTGTGTCCTTAGAGTGGATTTTTGGAGCTAGTGTGTTTTAGAATGCGTAAGTCTCCATTCCATAATGGAAACGTCACAGTCCTCCATCCCATTGTTGCACTTCACACAGAAATGACGTTGCTATGCTACCTGCCAGCTAATGTCACCTCAGTGGTTTTTTTTGTGGACACAAACAGACACAGAGCCTTTGAAGGGCCTCCACGGTGGGTAGCTCGTCTCACAAAAGCTCCAGGAACCAGGCCCAGTAGGTAAACGCCTACTGTGCCCAGCTGCTGTTCAGCAAGAAATAAGTTAATTAGTGAAGTGCATGAGTAGGTGTTTTCTTTGAACCTTGCCAGGTGTCCCTCCTGTCCACAGTAGTTATGCCAAGTTAAGCTAACAACCTCCCTGCTAACATCACTTTTAATGCAAAGACATGGAATGGCATCTGCTTCCTCATCCTACTCAAAAAATCCCTCCCTGGGTAGATAGCGTTAGACATGCTTCTAGTCTGATCACATTAACGTTGTTAAGTGCTACAATATAATGACTATTCAATCAAATCAATGCTCCCATTTAAACTTGAAATCAATAGCAATATGTTGTCATTATGAAAAATATCTTCTTGCACTGCTGAGCAGCTGCTGTCCCTCTGGGAGCTTCCCCTCCTCTCCCTTCCGTTCGTCTCTCTATCTCCTCTTCACCTCGGCTGAAACCTTAGACAGGGCATCCGAATGTCAGACAGAATCGATACAAAACATGTCAGTGACAGTCCACTACCCGCTGTGTGTTATCAGACTCTATATAAGGAATCTGATTCACTGGAATGATGGGCAGACTGCTGCCCGATTCCTAGATCCCACCATGTTTTTGCACTGCACCAGAATGATAATTATTTCATGCAATATGTTTCAGGAAATGTAGTTTTGGAATATAGAAAATGATTGTCAGTTCTGGGAAGTGCTCAGCAGCCAACAGCAATTCCTGTGTTTGGATGATACACAAAGGAAGAAAACCAACAATAAATACAATTGATGAAAAACCATTCACACTAGAATTACTGCCCTATAATTATTTTAATCATTTCATCCTATTGGACATCTGTCTTAAATGCTATCATAATGAGCATATAACTGAAACCGAAGTATATCTCTTGGGATGTCAGACTTACCTCGACCTTTGACCACCAAAATCTAATCAATTCATCATCAAGCCTGAATTGACATTTGTTCCAAATTAGAGGAATTACCCCTGACGCATGCCATTAGTATTTACGTAAATAGGAACAGGTTTGACCTTTTTAGATGTCATGTCATATAATTAAATCTTTTTAGACATTTGTGAAGTTTGTCATAATCAGCTTATTACACTGAGAGTTGTGGCCAGAAATTTGTATTGTGAGGTTATCCAACTTTGACCTTTGGCCACCAAAACTGAATGCATTCATCCCTGAGTTAACATGTTTACCAAATTGGAATAGTTTCCTCCTCCCTGCATTCCTGAGGTATTGTGATCATAAATCACGGACAGATTTGAGAATGAGACGGATGGACAAATCGAAAACAGAATGTCTTAGGCTTCGGCTGTCGCTGGTATAAATATCCAAGTTTTGATTTATTCAGGTTCCAAGTTGAGGTGGAAAAAATCGTTCTCCAGGCTGAGCTTTATGTTTTCTTCTATGAACTCCAAACCGGGCAGCTTATTCAACACTCTGCAAAACACTTTTTTTGAGACTTGTATTCAACTTACTCAACTTATGTTCACCTATAACACTTAATGTATTTTATACCCACATAGTGGTTTCTGTATTGTCAGATTATGACAATTGTAGATTTGGTTTACTGACTGCACCTTTCTAGCTGCATCAATTGGATTTAAGGGGTGTTTAGGTCAAACATTTAAAACGCAAAATAGGATCTCCTCCAGATCTTTTCTATTCCAGAAGGATTATATGCAGCATAAGGTATGATACAATACTCTTAACAGAGTCCATCAACCACATAATACTTGATGCATATTGTCCATCGTGTCAAGCTCAGGCATGTTTACCCTCAATGGCATCGGCAGCACAGATCAAAGCTCAGAGTTTGAAGAGGATTTTCATCTGTGACGTGAAATATTTGAATAAATCGGCACTGCCTTATTTAGAAGCTGAGATTTGTTTAGAACCAAGGAACTGCTGCCAAGTATCCATTTTAAAGACGGATAAACAGGACAAATGGCAAAGTGCAGGCAGAAGCAACACAACAGAATGACATTACAGAGAAACCACCTGCTCTTACCCTCTGCACAGTGCTGACTACTGGGAGGAGAGAGTAACTGTCGTTAATTAACGAGCCTATCTTTCATGTACAGGGTGGCTGTTTTGAGGTCTAGAGGATCCATATATGCGAGCAGCTTGCATGCACGCACATAACGCACGACAGTTTAAAAAGTAATAAAACAACAAAGTCTATGTAAGGTAATAGAGACAAAAAATGTGCGAGGGAAGAGCAGTAGGGGGCAGAGAGAGCACATGAGGCCATGGTCGGGTCTGAGGCTCAGCGTGGAGATAAATGTCACTTCTAACCCTCCACTGGCCTATACGCCACAAATGGAGTGAGCGCTTTCCTCTTATCAGCAGCACACACATACACACTGCTCTCTCTCCCTCCCGCTCTAGAACAATTAGCTTTATGGAGGCTCAGAGCCTGTGAAATGTCATTCTGCCAGGTAAACTAGCTATTATATCACAAAGGCTGCAGCTGAGTCAATTATACAGCTTGGGGAAGAGGGGAAAAGAGCAGGAGAGGAAGAGAAGGGCCCGAGAACCGGGGCAATGAATTCATGAGTTCATCAAAGGAAAGGGCACTGAGGTTAGTGGCGAAAGAGGCCGGGAGGCAGGGACGGAGAGAGGAACAGAGATGGAGAGCATCAGTCTAGTCAGTGGTATGCTAATATGATATTTACATCAGAGGCATCATCAATCAAATAAGACGCAAATTTGGTTAAAATGCACAATGTGTTTGCCTCTTGATTCATCAGCCTCTGTACAGGAAATTAGTTAGTTTGCCTGAAAAAGTCAGAAACAGCTTTTGTTGTTTTAGATTTGGCTCATTTATTGTTACAGGAGTGAGCTGTGCAAGCGTTTGCATTTTTGCATTTTTTTCATATAATAGATAAACATTCTTTTTCACAAGCTAAACATCTGCATTCAAAGTGTTATCAATAATACGCAGCAATTAGCAAACTGTATACAAGTGTCAGAGGTAATCAGGAGTAACGTTCTTCCCGCTCACCATGTCAGCAGATTGATGTTACTGATGCAACAACAAGCAAGACGTGTTTTGATATTTCTGATGGTTGAGTTTTGTATATGATAAACTGATTATGACTTCCATTCTGGCCTATATACAATTTTCTGCTGGGTAGTTTTATCTGTAAATATCCAATGCATCATTTTATGAACCAAAACACATTTTTAAGAAAATCTGAGCTCAAAAAATGTGTCAAATACATTAGTAGTAGTGGCGTATAAGTGTGAGTAATATAGAAATGTCCAGTTATAATGACCTCAGACTTGTGCTTGAGCAAAACGCATTTAGTTACAGATGGGTGGAGAGAACCAAAAACTATGAGGCAATTGTTTTCTAAGAGTAAGCTTGTCACAGACTCTGTCCCCTCTGCAGAGTGACCAGATGGAGCTTGATGCTCAGGGCACACAAAGATGGCCCCTGAGGGCCTCCCATCCTCACCCACTCACCCCTCCTCACCCCTGAACCGGGGCTGTGGCTGGGTACAGGGACCTGTTCTCTGTCTCTTGCCTGCTGTGGAGGCCATCTCCCTCTCCAAATCCCCCTCCCATCTATCCTCTTCCCTCCTGCAGCGGACAGTGCCCAAATGCCAGCACGTCCCACCTGGGCCTAGCCAAGCCTGTCCCTACTGTCGGGGGGGCAGGCGTGACATGCAGTGCCGAGAGCACTCACCCCTGACGGGAACACAATGGCCCAAGGACTGGCTGGCTGACTGGGCCAGGTACAGATAATACTGTTAATCGTGCAGAGTGGCAAACAGCGTCCCAGAACAATGAGAAACCGGCAGAGCAGTGATTGGAAAATATCTCCCACCACTACCATATGCACACCCACACAGACACACACCAGGACATACTAATACACTCGCACAGATGTGTACAGGAACATGCACGCACGCGGACATGGAAAATTGTATTTGAGCTTGTCTCTGAGCTCTCAGCTCAAGGTGTTCCAAGCTGATAGAAATGAGAAGAAAAGGAGATTCCTTCTCTTTTTTTATACAGAGGAGTGTAAATCGCCAGAAATCCCTCAGCCTTTTCTCTCTTATAATCTAAGTTGTTGGACAATGAACGCACATTGCTTTGAAACCCTGAATATATTTATTTATTTATTTTTTGCCTTTTTTTAACAATTCTGTCTGGGTGTCGAAAGATATCGTACTCAAATACTTTGTCAAAGAAGATAAACTTGTTCAAACACTTCAAATCCATATGCAGCGCATCCTCCGCAGTGAAAATATAGCACATTTTCTGCAGTGCTTCATGCTTAATGTGCTAGACCGGCTAGAATAAACTGCGCCACTTAAAAATATTATTTGACAGGTCAAGCAAAAAAAAAAAAAAATAAGGCGCTGAAACATCTGCATGAAACTCAAAATAAAATATTACTCCTCTTTTCGGTTCAATTTATTGCATGTGGCAGCCATTCAGACCAGATGTTGTACAACACATATATTGTGGAAATGTCCACATTTTGCTGCAGTAATAGTGCTAATGCGATGTATTCAGCTGGTGGAGAGCTGTGCAGTGATTAAACTTCACTCTGTGACACCTCAATAGATGCAGGCTACTGGTGATAGATGCTGGCTCCCACAGGCCCATGCCTGCCTCCTATAGCTGTGGCTGAGCTCTAGTCCACCTGCAGACACAACACAGGTTACTGTACCGCAGGATAACATAATCTTTAGAGGACAAAGCTCACAGGCATTTCTCATTCAAATATATATTTTATGGCCGTTTGTGGTCCTGTTGCGATTGGGTCAGAGCATCTGCCTCAAATTTGTAATCGCAACCTTTCGTCAGTGGCACATGGATTTCTTTGGATCTTAGGCATCATATTTTAATCAGTTTTTCCCCATCAGCCTCGGTTATTTATAACTACTGATGCACTCTCCGCTCTCTTGTGGCAATTATGAAAACAAACACTGTTCAAATTCAACTTGTCAACAGGTTTCATTATTGTATTATTGGTAGAGGTTGTGAATGGAAGATTAAATTCCATACAATGCAATCTACTTTACTTAATGTGTTAATTCTGGACTGGTGCAACTAAAGACGATAGCTCTGCTAAAATGTTTTTATTACATAGGTGTAGATCATGGGATTTGCCTCCTGCAAAAAATCATCTCTGGAACTTCTTGTTAATGATCCTTGATTGGCTAAACTCCAGCAGGTGGTGCTTCTAGTTCGTTGAGAGGTTTGTTCTTTCACTAATGCCAAAAAAAATGACAGGTCTGGTCACTGCGAAATGTTGATTTCAAAATAATTTGTTGATCATTAGGAATGAAAGGTTATTCACATGCTGTTAAGAGGCTAAATTTGATATTCAAGTACTGGCAATGTGATTGCACTGAACTGGAGTGATATTGATACTGAAGCTTTCTCACACTTAAAAAATTATTAAATATGTGCAGTATGTTTCCATTCAAGTAAACCTAATTTATATGGAACTTGCAGAAATGTGATTTTAATAATAATTTTCTGAGCATGTGCGTCTCACTTCCAACCTTTTTAAAGTTATCTATGTGACTCATTGCCATAGTGTCAGGCTGCTGTAGCCAATTACTGCTGCTAGCTGCTCAGATGTCGTTAAATTGAGTGGCAGCCTCCCCAGCTCGCCTACATCTGGGGTGTTAGGGGTTTGTGTCGCAAACAGTCACACGTCCCAGAAATCCACTCTGTTTATCACCTGCTGACATTCATATTCATGTCACTATGCTTTTCTGGCCTATGACAGGATTCAGTTAGTTCACTGATCAGCGGGGCTTTATTATGCCTGCAAGCTGCTAAAAGCATCCGAGTTCCACTCAAAAGGTTCTTAAAACTCTCTTCATCCTCTGAGTGGTGCAAATCAAAATGCTCCAAGAGACCCCTGCACTGGAGGCGTATTAACACATCTAACACATCATGGTGGAGGTGCATCAGACAACATGTCTCTTTTCACTCAATATGAAAACAAGCCCGAATTTTACACAAAACACAAATATTACATTGTTATTTACAGAGTCACCCATGCACAACCATAAATTCAAACGTGACCACACACAGGTGGAAACGGCCAGCCGTCCTGTATGGATATCATACAAAGTGTCCTATTGATTTTGTGCCTTTTCAAAAATGTAGTAATTCTCAGAGATTCTTTATTAAAATCCAGAATTCATATGAAACTGCTAAACTATGAGTCTCATGCAAGTTAACCTTCATGATGGGATTTGGCCTGTGTGTGTGTGTGCGCGCGCGTGTGTGCGCGCGTGTGTGTATGAGTGAATCACAGGGGGCTTCTCTTCCCTGTTTGGCTCCGATTTTGGCAGCTCTCCGAACTCTGCCATGCATACGGAAACATGCAGGAGTGGGCCTGGAATCAAGGTCAGGCTTGGAAAACGATGTAGCAACACTCCCAAGACCTGACTTTCTGCTGAGTTTGGCATTGTGCTGCCTGTTCCCCGAGGCCACAGTCAGGAATCACCCATCATGCTTACCCTGACCAACCTGTAATGAGCTGCTGGAAGACAATCCTACTTAGAGACAGTGTTTGGAGATGCTTGGCATGCTGCTTTTGTTGAGGAGACTACATGGTCTTCTGGCACAAATGCAAGGGCTTTCTCAACCTTAACAGAAGCTTGCTCTCCTAACAGAACTCCCACAATACCTGTGACATTCAATAAACAAAACAAACTTTTACATGTTTCAAACAATAACAATATTTAATCCAGAAAAGCCGTTACAATTGCTGCTCCCTTGAAAACTAGTAGTCGTGAACTGAAAAATTCCCATTTTACTTCCTCAAAATGTCAAGAGGCAAAAGGACGCAAGCTGGAAGTACAAAAAAGATGGAGATCAGAGAGCCCCCACACCACTTTTGTGCTGACCTTAAAAGGAGCAGCGCACTGTGCAAACATCTGGTCCATCAGCTGGATCCTATGCATCAGCGGGCACAGGGACACACTGGGACAGGTTGGCGGCTGCCTTTGACAGCAACAGTTAATTTCCAACATAATCAATTTATGTGCAGCTCCATAATAACCATCTGTGTTCTGCATGAGGAGGACAGTCCTGAGGAACAGAACAGTGCTGGCTGCTCCTCCTCTCCAAGAGCGACGCCAGAAGCAAAAGGGAGGAGAAGGAAGTGGAGGAGGCGGAAGAAAAAGAAGAAGAGGAGTAAAAGTGGTGAGTGAGGGGAAGAATGTGAGGGTAGGGTAGTGTGTTGTAATGAGCTGGTGACGTGAAGACTGAAGGAAAAGGTAAGAAAAGAGGGCAAAATGTAGGCGACGGAGGTGAGGTGATGAAACTGATGACCATTTTAAACAGTCAAGACCAAGGGCAACTGAAATAGACCAAGTCAATAAGGTTAAGGGAAAAAAAACAACAACATTCATTGTACCTTTTAATTACATGATGCAAACAGGCTGAATCCAGAGAGTCTCCTCCACATTTCCCTGCTGTGTAATTTGGTTTTCCTACAAGGTTAGCTCCCCTGGCATTTGAAGCCCACCACATCCTCATCCACCTCCAGTGTCAAAATTTGCCAGGGAAGGTGTCACTCAGGCGATTACTGAATCACCTTAGTGAGCCAATTACACTGCGCGCTGTCAAGGCCAATAGCAAACAGTGCCTCACACACAGACACCCGCAGCCTGGCTAGTGTGAAACAAAACATGAAAACTGAATTAAGCGCCAATGACCCCTCACCCCACAACATGCAATTTTCATAAGAGCAATCAGCATAATGTGCCACCACCTTCGTCTTCTTCCCACTTCCCTTGACCTTAAAAAGATTTTGTTTGTGTTTTTTTTTGTTTTTGTTTTGATCAGCGCCAAAACTTCCTTTGAGATTCGAAATTTTTTTTAAAAAAAAGATGCACTTAAATATGTAAACATATAATAGAGGATCATACCACTTCATCCATATCTTCATATTGATTGATGTAACATTCATGAATAGTTTGCGTTTGTTCTTTTGCGAAACATGGATGAAAGTTATTAAAAATGTTTTGTATCTTGCTCCTGGCCGGCTGACCACTTAACTGTGGAAATTATTTTAGTTCAGGTGAGAACAGAAATGAAGGTACGACCGTGGGGAATTTGTGGCTGTCACAATAATTTCCCTTTTTTTTCCTCAGGCAGCCTCACTAAGCCAGTTAGAACCTCATCTGTGTGATCATGTTTGAAACATATATGCTTTTTTTTTTTTTAATAATACACCACAACTGCTGGATCCAATCTACTGGTAGAACTCAATACAGGCCAGCCAACCTGTCATGCATTATACATGTGCTGTGTGAATGTCCATGTGTCCCTGTACATCCTTTGCCATCCTAATTGACATGCAGTAGGCCCTAACAGCTGTGAAGCTTTCTGTGCATGCATTTGTGTGTGTGCGTGCGTGTGCGTCTGCGTGTGTATGTATAGTGTGCATAGCTCTTAGTAAAGTCCCTGCATTCTCTAGGCCACCTGGACGTAATGGCCTTCAGCTGCCACCATCCCATCAACACCGATCCAGGCAGCAGCAGGAGCAGCCACTCATTTCTAACACATGAACCCATTTTTATCACGCGCAGTCATGTGCTATTGTTCATTTACTACTTTGCAAGGAGAACAAGACGCGCACATGCTTTGAACACGCACAAATGTCAGCATGCTAACATGACCTTGCTATCAGACTGATGCTATGCAGCCGTAAGGTTCGCTGTCTTATTTGCTGTAGTTTAGTATGCTAGCACAACAAATTTAGCAAATCAACACTAAAGAAAAAGTATAGTTGAGGTTGATTGGAATGTATAGATCGCGCTGACAGATTTTTAATCAGCTGATAACACTACATGAAATTTCAGGGACTCACAACTATTACACAATTACAGGATGTATTTGTAATACATTCAAGAGGCTGCACTGTGTGTGACGGGAAAGAAGAGTCTGCATTCATGCCTACTCAGTGCACCAAATGAAAAGATGACTTCAGCGGCCAATGAGAAGAAATACAATAGACAGCGAGTCAGTCTCTGCAGTGTTAATGTTAAGTCAAGTCAATTTTAGTTTTGTAGCCTAGAATCACATTCTCAGTGGGGTTGAAAGTCTGCACAGCAAATGTATAACGCCTCCAACCTTTCCATTTTGATTGGCAACTAAACCATTGAGTATTTGTGATGCTCCTATTATAGCTGGTTGAGTCAGAGGCCTCACTGGTAATTAAACCCCCAAGAACTAAATCAAGTCATTTTACCATCTCATAGTTGATGAAATATTTCACTTCAAAACACAAATGTCACCATGATGGCTCCGGAGGAAAAGTGAGTGGATTACCAGAATTAATTGTCTAAGAAACATAAATGTTTGTTCCAAATTACATGGCATTCCATCTGATGGAAGACAGAGATTAAAAAGAAAAAAGAAAAAAAAGTATTTGTTAAAGACTAAAAAGCTGAGGAGAGCTAAATGTATTTTTCTAAAGTATCTTCATGGCAAAACATCTGTAGCATGCAGATAGCAAAATTAACACAATTAAAGGAAGTGTACACAAACACGCAGACACATGCACAAATTTATAGTACATGCAGGTACAGAAGAATAATATTCTGTACACATACATTCTGACCATGGAATGTGAAACACAGTTCTCCTGTGATGCACACAGGAAAGGTAAATTGTTGTTAAAACTGTGTGCATCACCTGCGTTGTTGGATTATTTTCAACGTGTGATATGAACCCCTCTACCTTTGCCTCTCGTGTGAAGGCCTCGGTGTAAGTGAGAGATACAAGTTTCTTTGGAAGTTCAGATATGTTCTTTGTTCATCATGTGCAGCCTCCGTGTGTGTATGTGTGTGTTTGATGATGCAGGGAGGGTAAGAGGGGGGTCACGGAGCTTTTTTTTTTTCTTTTCCTGATCTACCCGTCTTCCTCATCTCAAGTCTTGATTCTATATTTTTCTTCCTTTCCTATATCAGAAGCCTTTGATTCTGTCCTGCTTCTCAATTCTTCATGGAACTCCAGCATTTCAAAGAGTTCTTCTTCTCTCCCCTCCTCCTTCCCAAGCGGAGTGCTGGCCAAGTCTGGGAGAGGGACTGCCCATCAGAGGTTGGCTGCTATCAGCAGGGGGCTGCATGTCTCCAATTCAGGTCAGTCTTGGCTTCAGACGGGGACTTTAAAGCAAGCCACAACGCGTCCTGTGATCCCAGTAAGCACGCTTGTTAGTGGAATTGATAACGGACCCATACACCTGGGTCCTCTGAAGTTGGCATGGCATTTTAAAGGGGAAGACACGGAGCCAGGGCAGCCAGATAGCGCATGCAAACGTGTCGAACTGAGAAAGGGAGGGATGAGGGGGGGGGAAAGGTCTTTTTGGCATGTGACGAAACAGAATATGTTTGGGAGAGCGACCTAGAACATTGTGGAATTATGTACAAATACAGGGCATATGGCATGGAATCATTCTGAGAATCCTAAATATGTTTTGGCTCAACATCTAATTTTCTTGCAGAAAGTTTTAGTAATATGTAAATTAATACCTATGCACCCATACTTGATACCCAGTATGTTGATTTTTTTTTTTTTTTATTAAAACGATTCAATATGCAACTTTAATTTAAACATCGTGAACATGCATTTTGCGTATCAAGCAGCGGTTGCAGCTGATATTGCATGTCCCAGCATTCCCCTTTCAAACAACAGTGAGCGCCATGCTCAGATGCCACATTTATGATAATCAGAGTATAATTCATTTATTGGGTCTACCTTTGCCATGTGTTGACCCCACGGCCATGTTGCCAACTCACATCTGGCTGCATGGTGCAGCGCTCAGTCCTGGATGGGATTTGCCCCTGGTGATGAGGCATCTGGGAGGCCAGATGAAGCTGAGGCTTGATGAGTGCTTTCTCTATTATGGATATGGGGCTTTATGGAGACATTGACAGCTGCACATCGACAGTCTCCTGAGCAGGAGGCCTACTTCAGCAGTTGTGCACTTTCTGTTGTCAGAGAACAAACACAGAGCGCTAAATATCGGCTGGATATTTTCTATTAGCTACTGCGGGTTTGATGTAAAAACTTAATCTTAAAGAAACAGGAAGAATTACTCAGTGTTCTTTATGTTATCTGTTTGCCCTTAAATGGTTTTAAGTGATAAGGTGATCAGTCAGAATAGTCCCCCTCACCACACATAACCAAATATTTTCAATAATTACAACCTAACCTTTGTCAAACATCAATGCATACTTTAAGCTTGCTCCTCATAGTCTGCGTGAAACTGCACCCACCGATACACTCATCTCAAAATGACACTAAAAGTCAAAGTGCTGCTGCTGTTGAATGAACCTATCAGCTCATACGCTGTATGCTGACACTTAAAATTGATAGATGGAAAGATCTTATAGATAAACGCGAAAGAAAGATCATCCATCGACAAGAGACATGTAGCGACAGACCAGGCAAGGCGGGTTGACGTTCTCCAACCTTCCCTCCTGCCCGCCGTTTATGAAGGATTTGGGGATTTCATAATTTCCTGTTCTTTCTGAAGGGGGGGGGGCGGTGGCAGCACCTGGTCCACACAGCTGTACTTCATTTAGAGAGCAATTTGAAAAGAGCGAGAGGGAGAGGAGAGGAGCGGAGCAGCCTTGTCATTAAGGGCTCCAAAATGGCCTCCGTTTGTTAGACACATGGCACAGAGTTAATGCTGCTGAATGGGGAATAGACGCTGTTGATGCTGTCACAAATTTCTCATAAGTGCTACGACATCTGAAAAAGCCACTCCAAGTGCGAAGGGAGGGAGGGGGGGTTTAAATTTTCCTTATCAAAGGTGGGGGGTTTTGTAGGTAATTGACAGCTGCGGTAAGGATGTAAGCATGTGTTTCTGTCTGCAGAGATGGATATTCTATTTGTGTACCATTTCATCTTTCTCACACCTTGAAGTTTGTTGTGCATGCAGGTGATGGCGGCGCTGGAGTTTTTATCAGTGGGTTGACAATGAGAGTAATAAGCAGATTGTTGGTAAACTAAGGTGATGCAAAGGTTTGTTGTGCGGATGCACTGCTGCCTCGCCTCCTCAGAGTTGATCTAATTGATTTTGACGTGCACATGTGCAGCAGAGAAAAAAAAAATAGTGAGGCGGGATCAAAGGCAAACGCTTTACTGCCACATCACAGGCCCCTGCTGCATTTTGAATTCTACCAATCTGTCCAAACAGTCAGATAAAATCCTGCGATGCGCCTCTCTCTCTCGCTCTCTTTCTCTCTTTCTTTCTCTCTCTCTCTCTCTCTTCGCCCTACCCTCCCCCTCTTTTGCATGCTCTCTCAGTCCTTACCTCTATCTCCATCTCATGCTTGCTTTGCTCTTTCTCTCGAGAGCCGCAAGGGTGGCATAAGAAAACACTGATCCACAAAAGTAAAAAAAAAAATAAAAAAATAAAAACAAACTTCCTCATCAACTTGTCAGGGACTTGACAAATGTCATAGCAAACAGGGTACAATTAAACTTTGAGTCACACAAGCTGCCACAGGCACACTGCTTTACCCCGCATGGCAGGAAATGAATGGGTGTTTTTTTGTCTCGGCTGATAGTAAATGTAATGCCAGCAATGTGGTAGAAAATTCAACGTTACAACCTATTATGAAAGGTGAAAGGTTTAACTTGTGGGATGTGCATGAACCTTGTTGAAATTAGCTTTACTAATGCCAAGTTGTATATCAAAATGAAATCAACATTGGTGCCACTTTTATTACGGGCTAGATTATATGTAACTGGATGCTGCAAGGATTCTGATTCTAAGACAGCTTAGGTCATGGCTTCCTGGTCTACAAGAAAACATCATGTTAAGTTTTACATCAGTGCATTGCAAAAGGTAAAACATTTTCCGTGTCTGTTTCTCTAATTTCTATTTCATCATGAAGATACAAGTGCCTGTAAAATAAGACACAATCGCCTTACGAGTAAAATCTCAGTGACATACAGAAACCTGTGTCTTAATGAGGAATTTTGCCTGGAAATTAGATAATTGGCAGGATTTTGACTTTTAGCAGCTTGATTGTGGTCATTCCTTTGAAATGTACTGGGTTTGATTAAAAATTCCATTTTTTGATAAATGCTGGTATGCTTTTGCCTGAACAATCTTGTTTTTTTTTTAAATAAGCATTTTAGCAGAGTGAAGTATCGCAAACATAACAGAGACTGTTTTGCCTGCACATGTCACCAACACACAATGGTGCACACAGCTGTCTTTTTCAGTAGTGAGCCATCTTGAGTGCTCAGCGAGCTCTGTGCCTTTGTTAATGGGATGTTGGTGTGCGGATAAGAAAATGTGTGCTTATGTCTGTGGGCAGTGTGTGAAAACAGAATCACAGTTGGACTAACCATGCTGAGCTCAAGATGTGAGATACAATGAGAAGATGAGGACAGCATTCACATAGGCGAACACGCGCGCGCACACACACACACACACATACACGCACACATGCACACACACGCACCTGGCAGGTGTGTGAGGAGGCTGCACGATATGGCTCCGACAACCGACCAGTCTCGCAGAGTGGCGCCTCACAAATGAGTCAGAGGCAAATCTTGAGGTAGAAAGCTCATCAGTACAAAATGATTCCACTGAGTCCAGCCGACCACTGTGGCCATGTAAACGCATATACACATCAATCTCATCTCATGTGCTGGTTCCAACAGCCATTGACACTGACATGACAATGATGGATTCCTCGGCGAGAGATGGCGCTCGCGACTACAGAGGAGATCGGTACGGAAACTTGTGAGTGGACAGTGCTGTTTGTCAAGTGTGCCTTTGGCAGGGCAGTGGTGGTGGTGATGGCGGTGGGTGGAGGTGGTGGGGCGGAGGGGGTCAGGGGGGCTCTTGGCTGCTCTCCTCCCTCCTGTCAGCCCCCTCTCTCGGCCAGGCAGGCAGGCTGTGTTGGGCGGCCCGGCTCCTCGGTAGCAGATGCGAGCCCTCATGTCAGAGACAGGCAGTGGCCCGACGGAGTGCCGCTCATGCTCATACCTCATTGAGCCATCTCCCCTAGCAGATGGTGCGCTGCTGCGGGCGCTCCTCTCCCCGATAATTACCAGGCCTCGCCACAGATGGAAATGTCAGTCAGCCTCACAGGTCCTGGTTCCTGCCACTGCCTCCGTCCGCGGCCCCTCTACCTAGGCCGGGCACTGCCAACACTCACCATGTGTTCTGTGACTGCTGACTAGGCATGCAACAAAAGAGAAATCCGCCCACATGAATATTCATGCAAGGATGTTAGGTAGCTAGTTGTAGACCAGACTGGGCACCAGCATTGGCCAGGTGCAGGTTGTGACACTGATTTTCCAACCTCTTTTCGTCTCGCTCTTCTGTGCTGCATCACCGGTCGTGTTTCGGCACAGCACTTTCATCAATCTTGTGCATTCTGCAAAAGCAATGGTGAAATTATACCTACAGCTTTGTACAGTTGTGGAATGACATATTTAGGAGATTAGGATAACTGTGTTTGCAAAATGGATTAATTCTAGCAGATGCCAGGACTAACCCCCACTTATCTGTGATAAGGTGACCAGATGTCTCAGCTTGGCAAAGGCAACACTCTCCGAGTTTTATTACTCGGCGCCAAACCATCCCCCGAGAAATTTCGACGTGCATTCACAGATAATCTACCTTCGTGGAGAACAAGGCGATGGGGTTTTGCCTCTTTGTGTATTTGTCCATGTAAGAATTTATGTGGACGTGTTGCCTGGTTGTAGAAAGCTCAAGCAGATTAATCTAAAGTAAATACCTTTGTGCCTTAGTGGCAACATGGCAAGGGAAAAGACAGAAAGTAAGCATTGGCTTATTGCAAATATCACTTTGGTACATAGTGATGTTTCCCAGTAGAAAAAGGCAAAGTAATCATGTTCAGAAATCTTCAGCAGACTTTGGTCTGTTTGTTTCTCAACAGGAGTCATTTTATTCTTTGTGTGTGTGTGGAAACGAGGGAGTGTAATCCTTATTTATTTACAATTTAGGACAGCAAAAAGCATGCTGACTGTTTAATATCATTAAATGTGGAATCATTGTCTTCATGCAATAACATTTTTCGAACCATGTGTTGTCAGAGGTGTGTGTTTCAGTTTAAACGTGTAGTGCAGTTTTGCATCTCAGTGGTGTTTGCAAAGACCTCAAAGACCACATAACAATAAAGATGCAGATATGAGTCATATTGAGGGTACCAATAAGTTGATGCGGGCAGTTATGTCTTGCTCTTTGCAGTGTATCACTGCTGCAGTCGAGCCCACAGTGCAGGTGTTGAGGAGTGATGCTGTTGCAAAGCACTACACATAACAGCTTCAGATACAGATCAAGGAAGTTGCATTAGTTCAAAATCATAAAGCGACTCGGCTGTGGTTTTTGTCATAGACAGGAATAAAATATGTAAAGGACAGCTGGGTGGCTGAGAAAGTACAAACAACCCTACAAAGTTTAAATACATAAACTAAATATTTGGTCCAAACTGAGTTAAGACTAGATTCAGACCAGATTTAACCATAGAAGACAAAAAAAAAACTGCATTGTTTATATTTTGTTGGAACGACAAAACGGATACAAACCACATAGCCCTGCAAACAGCTATTTGAGGCTATAACCAGAGTGCATTTACAACCTTTTCAAACCATTTCCTCTGATTGGATTAAAAGCTCCAATACTCCAAGGAGTAACTGATTCTTTTCATAACACACAATTATCTCAATCTAATCATAATGGAGAATAAAAAACACAATAGCAGAAAATTAGTCCTGCTGAGAGCTACCTAGCCTAGTTGAGAGTATCCCAACTTAGACTGAAAGCACATAGACACACAGACTAGGCCTGTATTGTTTCTGTCGGCACTGCTGTCTGTCTCTGTTAGAGTTTAAAAAAGCTGGCGACTGAACTGACGCATTAAAACATGCAAACACAACCCAACAAAAAATACCCCCTCAGTAGCAAGGCTGAAGACAACATAATCATACCCACACTTATGCAGTTTGGTCACTTGCAATGACAGATGACTTTGTGATATTTGAGTGGTGTAGAAGAATCAGTTTCATCACGGGGATTAATTCCTGTCCAAGTCCTCACTCGCTGATCCCTTGTTAGGCAGACTGCGAGATGAAACTTTAAAACAAATGATGCAACATGCACGCAATGCAGTCAGCATAAAATGGCTAGAGGAATCCAGCCCTCTGTGAGACTGAAATCTGTCGGCATCTCAATAACTCACTGCCTGTGTCAAAGAGTTGGCTGGGAAAAAAACAACAACAACAATACTGGTATAAATCTCATTACTAGCTAACAAAACAATATATGGAAAGCTTAGATAATCTTAATTAAATCAGCTTTCATTTTGTTTTGTTCCATCATTTAGCAGCCACTTACAGGGCTGATATAGACTCAATATAACCTGTGATCATAATTAAAAGTGGTCAAATGAGACTCTGTGTATCAAATCATTGCGGTGTGCAGATGCAGTTGTACAGAATGGCATCAGTCTGCCTCCCTCTCCTTTTTTCTTTCTTCTTTTTGTCTTGGCTTGATAAAGCTGGCCCCTCATTTCCATTCTGCCCATTATGCAAATGAGGCCGGATCACATATTGGTTCAGATGAGTAAAGCAAGTGCAGAGACCAGGTCTCCTTTAGGACCAAGTGGAAATTTGCACTTAAAAGCCATTTTGTGTGATAAAACAATGGTCCAGGTGCTGTGCCCTTGACCAAGGGCTTTATCATCTCCTGTGAGGCAGAAAGTTGGTGTCACACCTGTTTCAGCCTCTTTCTGTCAGTTCCTGGCGCTGCTCATTCAGCCTGGCTGACAGTTGAGTACAGATGATGCTGTCAAAGTGAATTAAAAAGGTGCCACTGCTTTCTAACCCCTCCACTGATGCTTGCAAGTTAGTGCAGCAGTATGTGAAAAAAAAGTCATGTTTTGCTTTTTTACGGTGATGCCTGTTTCTAGGAATACCACATTTTGTAACTATGATTTTAGGGAGACAAAAAACAATTGTTGTAATTTATTGTTTAGTGTTTTATGGGTGCACTACACTTGATAGATTAACAAGAGGCCATATGTCATTTGTTGTCCACTAAGATTTTTTCATACAATCCTGTTTAGTCCATCAACAAAACTAGATCTGTGAGATTAGCACCCATCACATAATGCATTCAATCAGCAAATCACCTCAAAACTGATCAAACAATACAGACATTTGGCACGCAGCCAAAGACAAAATCATTCTATGAGGATAATCTAGTAGGATGATGATGATTGGAGGGAGAGAAGCAGAACTGAAAACGTATTGTGGCGATGAGCTGGCACACACTTTGTTGTACCCTGAAAACTATATGATAATTCCACTTGGCAAACATGTATACATGTCATCCTAAATACTATACTTTTATTCTGAACCAACAAAAATGTGTAGATGATGAATTCTTTAAAATAATCATGCGCAGTGTTGCCATTCAATCATGCCCTGAGCATTACTGTTGGCAGAAACCATCCATCGTGTTCAGAACATTTCTTGACAATGCTAATGTACATGTAACTTTGAAACTGTTCGGCCGCATAATTTGAATTAAATTTGATTGCATGGTTTTCATGACTATGAAAGCCAGTACACTTTGAGTATTATGCATATGATTTAAATGTTGCAGTCGACTACTGAAATAATCACCAACTATTCTGATAATCGACTAATCGTTTTGAGTCTTTTTTTAAGAAGAAAAAGTCTAGCTTCTCTGATTCCAGCTTCCGATGTATGAATATTTTCTGGTTTCTCTAGTCTATGACAGTGAAGTGGAGATCTTTGGGGTGTGGACTGTTGGTTTGAGGACGTCTTCTTGGGCTTTGGGGAACAGCGCTCTATGAATGGTGAAAAACATCGATCAAAGAACACATTGATTGTTTTTATTTGTATAAGTAGCAGCCTAATATCAGCAGCAAAATTGATTAAAAGATGTATAGACTGCCTCTGTGTCGGGGCTAGTTATGCTATCACTAAACGAGAGTTTTTCTTTTATTTTTTTTAATGAAATTTTTATTTTAGTGAATTTCCATCAACTTCAAGCACAAAAATTGCAATAAAAATGGGATTTTTATTTATTTATTTTTTCATGTTAAGAGAGCCTTTTCTATTCTGTTTGCTGTTGCTCTTCAACAAAACAAAAGTATTTCTTATCCCATTAATCGATGGAATAATTGATAGAATATTCGGTTACGAAAATAATCGATAGCAGCAGCCCTAGATTTGAATAGATTTTGGTTAAAAGCAGTTTAACATAGTGTCCTGTCATGAATTCTCATCAAGTCTGTCTTTTAAAAAGAAGTCGTAAGATGTGAGTTGTCTAATGAAAACACACACACACACACTACAATGAAAGCTACAAGTTCCCCTTTGGGCTTTGTGCATAATTATAATTTTGTACTTGTTTGATAAGATAAGAATGAACAATGGTTGTTAAAAAAAAAATGAAAATGAGTTCTCAAGTTGCCGGAGCCAATTATTTTCTTATGATGAAAGTGTTGTTTTATCAGCTGGGATCAAACTATGTAATTAACATTGGACACAGATAACACATAAACACTTTCCACAGACTGAAAAGAAAAAAGCAGTTCTGTGGTGCAGTGCACATTTTCATTGCGCTTATATAAAATCAAATTCCATCCAAGTATCACATGAACTCGTGTTTTGCAGCCTGCACTGCATTAAGGGGCCTGCTGCTCTCACAACCCCGTCCTGAAGAGAGAGCAAGAGAGAGGAGCTGTCTGCGACGGAGTGAGTGAGCGAAACAGGAAAAAGAAGTGCAGAGTAGTTCAGAGTGAGTGTGCGTGAGCGAGAGAAAGTAGGAGTTAGGTGACCTTGTTACCAGTTGGGTTGAGTTGGACAGGCTGGTAGGAGGTTGCTGTCTACGGGGAGGGACAGACAGATGCTCGCTCCTCTCCCTGGGCAAAACATCTCGCCTGGTGCAGGCAGCACACAATCTGGCCTGGGCAGCTGTAACCCTAATGATCACTGGTGGCGCTGCACCTGACCGACCGACTAGCTCAACACTCACTCAGCCCTCCCCTCCCCTCCCCTTCCTTTCCCTCCACCGCCCGGCCCTCCATCTCCTCTTTGACCTCCAATGCCTCCAAACTCTTGAGAAGACACTAGTTGTGTTTGTAAAACACAGAATCGTCGACAGGGTTTCACGCCAGCCGATCAGCTCAATATTATTTAATGCGCATGGATTTGTTTGGAGATTTAGGAGAAAACTGTTCCACTGCCGCCCTTAATGAGTCACACTTGTTTCTCCAACACTGCTTTTATTTCATATTCTATACTCCTGACAGTAAGACTGACTCTGCATAGTGAGGTTTACAATAACGTCTGTGGAAGCTTATTTATGCTGAAATGATACAATACAGACAGATACATAGATGGATGGAGAGATAGATGAATAGATAGGGAAATATTTTATGTGATATTGACAGTTTCCGAAGCTGCGTCAGTGATTTTTTTTTTCGATGGTTTTTCCAAACATGTTTTTGCTCAGTTTGTTAATTATGCCTGGCAAGACCCCTAATCCATATTAGCCAATGATGAGCTGTTTTTTTTTTTTTTTTTTTCCTCAAGCATGCATCACGCACACACAAACACACATTGTACATGAAAGGTCATCCGCAACAACCTCGCATGGTAAACATTTTAATCCCAATTAATCGCTAATTCACTCCATCCGTTTAGTTGTGCAAGACGGTTAGGTCCAGATTTGCAGGGGCGACAGAGAGCTCATCTGCTTCATGCGTCTCAATGCTGATGAAGAGAGAGAATGATGGAACATTGTTTTTCTGGTCAAGTGTGCACTTTCAAAAGGGGGTGCTAGTTAGCTTCATTTGGCTCCTTCGTCTGCTCTGCGCTGAACAGGGAGGAAGCCTTGTTAGACCAAATTACAGAGGAAAGCGTGCAACAATAGGGAACAGTGAATGAAAATGATTCGTAGCTAAACTGCACAGGAAAATATAGTTTTCTTTTTCTTTTTCCTTTTTTGCGGTTTGTGCTGAATCTTTCAATAAAAATGTTTATTGATGACATGCCAACAGCTGATATTTCCTGTAGATCGGTCAGTCTTAAGATATCCGTGTGTGTGTGTGTGTGTGTGTGTGTGTGTGTGTGTGTGTGTGTGTGTGTGTGTGTGTGTGTGTGTGTGTGCGCGTACACACACACACACACA
>CAAKHG010013380.1:8170-24439 GCA_901007715.1 Dactylopterus volitans
GCTCTGTGTTGTAATGATCTGCCAGTAGAGTATGTGTGTGTGGTGCCCCGTGCCGAGGGCCTTTGGATGTGGATCAAAAGCAGGTAGATACTGCTGGTGTCAGCGGCTCTGCTGACTACAACTGAAGCCATTGATTTTCTGTTAGTTCTCAGCCTCAGCTGTACTAACAGGATTCCCACACCATCTCTGAGGCTCTTTATCTGTTCCCACAACTCAAATCACACCTATGTAAATGCACAGCACTCCCATGTTAAAATGTGACTGATGGTATGATAGTGTTTGCTTATGTGTTTAAATCTAAGTCATATTAGTGGAAATAAGCTTGTAGTTTGGTGGTCAAAGAACGAAATAGAAATAGTGCATGAATTATAAGGCTGTGCCACGATTCAGCATCTGAGTCATTGGAGTTATCAACCTTCCTTTTTAGTTTTGCCATCACTGCTGCAGGTCATCATTTGGGTGTCGTGATGAGTTGACAAACAACAACCGTTCAAATCAGATTAATCCTGCAGGTGCTACTTAACAATGCTCAGGCACACACACAAAAACAGACACAAAGAATGGACAAAGAACTGACTATCATGATGTTGAGCATCACACTCTATCACAAATTGTTTTTACAAAATGATTGAAAAAGCATGTGCTCTATGTGTTTAAGCGATAACCTCGGAAAATTTTCATTAACATGTCTATTAATTCGCAAAGTATTGCAGAATGACGTAACACCACGGTGACTGTTGCTTATGGTGAACTGATGAAAGCCCTTGCATTTTTGCTAAATACAGACTGAAGGAGCTGTGTGCCAGTGGCGAAATCCATGGAAAATGTTATTCTTAGAAATGGTTACAAACAAATCATTTCCTTCTAATGAAGGCTAACAATACAGCATTTAGCCGGCAACCCTGAGTAGACATTTATTTTGAACATGCATTGTGTTTGTGAGTGACCTTAACCCTGAGTGTGATTATTAATCAAAAATGAGTCTACCAATAAAGACAGACCTTCAGTATTTCATAGCAGATGAGTTGGAAGTATCACAGAAAGTAAAAACAGAGGGACCAGATAAATTTAGCATTTTAATGAATGACTACAGGCAACAGGCTGCTATGTCACTGACTCAGAAAGGTAGTAACTCCTTTTGCAGCACTGTGTTGTTGTTAGAGACTCAAGTTCTATGCAGCAATCAGATCCGCTAATAACGGAAAAAAGACCAATACTTGCTTGACTCCCTCTCTAAATATATGTATCAATCAGCAATTGCTGTTACCGCCTATAAGTATGGGTGCCATCGGTTCAACCAGGAGCGAAATCTCATGGATTGCAATTTTAACATGTTAAAATGCATGTATACCTGGGCGAGGGGGCAAGTGCAAAGGTTGGGCTATTTTGAGTCGACTCTTCAGATCCTCCCATCTCCTCTGGTCCACAGTCAGCAAAGCAGTGCCCTGGAGGTGGAACACAACACATAAAATACCTCGTGGAGGAGTCCTGCTGTGCTGCTGGTATATGATGAATACTAAACAGACTTCTGCTTCTCCAGTTTTTACCACCAGTAGAGGCAAAATAAATCTCCTAAAATCTAATATGCTGTATGAGGTAATGCTGTATTAAAGGGGTACAGTGTATTTGTCCCTTACCTTGTTCTCATTGAAGTTTGCAATGACAACGCCTACAAACAGAGTGAGGCCAATCATGCACCCCAGAAAGACAAAGACATGGATGTAGATGCCATGTATCTGTCAGGATAGAAGTAACAAACCGAACTCAGTGACATTCACACGCCTGTTACATGAGCTATAACATAGATGTATAAGAGACCACAGTGGAAAAGTACTACATTTTGATGGAAAGTAAGAAAAGTATAATCGGGTATTGTACCGGTCCAACACGGTGAATGATGACATCTCGGACCTCCACCCATCCTTTTAGTGACAGCACTTCAAACAGAGCCAACATAGCATTTCCCACATTGTCAAAGTTAAAGTTACGAGGGTTTGCCCTGGAGGAGGACAGCATGAAAACAGTCACAAATGGCTTATTTAAGGTTGTATGCAACGCTAAATAAGGCAGTATTAAAAGAACAAGTGGTGTTACCAGACTCGAGGTACCCAGAAACCTGGTTTCTTCTCTCCTGGTTTCAGTTTCAGGTTGAGGTTTTTGGAGACGCTGACATTGATTCTGAATATACCATGACAGTCTTCCTGCGACCAATCACAGAATTTAACAGCAAAACACAGACAAAAAAGCAAACATTAGAACAATTATTCACTGTGTTGCTAGGTTTATAGTGTGAAAAAATGACGCACACATTTTGTTTGCTGAGACATGACAGAACTGACCAGACTGTACTTGTTTTAATATCATAAGTAAACTAAAAAAATAAACTGTAGGAAGACAGTCTGCCTTTACTCACTGATACAAGTACAATGGAATTAATATCAATGGGACGGAACAATGACTAAAATTAGAAAACAAAATCAGTTTGTAGTATAAAATCCAGGATGATACTTTGAATACCTGTTGAAGCATTATACTATTAAATATTTTAAAGACGGTCTATTTTATCATTCTATGATACACAAGCTAAGAAAAAGTATGAAGACTGTTCATAAGGTAGGATAAAATGAATTGGAATATCGATTTGTCTTATGGTTCCCTGCATGGAGAACTTAATGGGAAGAGGGTGGTTAATGAGGAGATTATAGTTTGCGTTGTTACCCGTTTAAGGACATGGGGGTCATTGCACTTGGCAAGCTTTCCGGCAAACAGTTGAACTCCAAAGCTTGCAAACACCAGCATGAGTGTGAGGAGCAGAATGGAAACCTGCAGGAGAATCAATCAAGAGTTTAAGGCAGACAGCTCAACATAATCCACGTCTGTGGGATTAGAAGGACAGCTAAGGATGTCAGACAGCTGTGGACATCCTGTTGAGACCTCTGAAAGGAAAATCCCACTCAGACCCAGAGAAATCAGAACCTACTGCAAGCTCTTAATAACAAGCCAAAATAAAAAAAAAAATAAAAAAAATACTATAAGAAATGAACATTATATAAGACAACATAAATGGTTTCAAGAGATAGCTATGTTCATCCACATTCATATGTACATGTCTGTACATAGGACTTATGGAAGCTGTATTTATTCATCTATTCAAGTTCCATTTCTGTCTCTGTGGCTAAAGGGGTATAATGGACGCTGTTTAATCCCTTACAATTTGTAAAAAAAAAAGTGCTGTAGACAGCACATTTTGCACATGGCAACTAACCAGGAAAATCTCCTTGAATCCTTTGAGAACCTCCCGTACCACCTTTCTCATCTGGGGCACCAGCTTGAAGATGCGGAGCGGTCGCAAGCAGCGCAGCATCATGAGCAGCTGAGCCCCTGACTCCGGAGGAACATCAGGAGGCAGCCAGCACAGAAAGATCAGGCTCACCTTGGTAGCAATCAGGAGGAGAATTTTTTGTAAATATTAAGACACAGTTTATCCTAAGACGACTTAAGACGGATACACTCTTCCTGTGTCACAACTGGACCAACGCTACATCAAATTTCTCTGCATTGCAGGGCATGCTGTAAAATGTGCCTATTTTTTTTAAAGCCACCTTTATTTCACAGCACAAACTGCTGCATCCTAAATGGAAGTTCTATATAAAAATTAAAAGGTTCTTGAAAAATCTGAGTATTTTGGAATACAATACAAAATGATTATGATAGCGGAGCTGTTTGAAAAGGACAAATGAGCTGTGGTTCATCAGAGTTTTTCCAGTATTCTCTATTCTGGTCCTATAAGTTTAGCAGCCTCAAGCTTAAATGCGATTTCTCACAAGATAGATGAAGATGTCCATCACTCCTCCAAAGTCTCTGATTACAGCTGTTGGTGTGAAGAACAGACCATCGGCCATGATCTTAAGGTTTAGCTCGATGCTCATGAAAATCACAAACACGTACTCCCCAATCTGAAACAGATAATGCAAATGTGATAGAATCAGCCCAATCAGGCACCTCACTGGCTGGTTCATGCAAGCATCGATTCAACTGTTTTCAGTACCTGGAGTGTGGGGACATGCATGACCCTGGTGAAGGGTGACTCAAACATCATGGAGATGCAAGAGCAGATGGTCACAATGATCATCACCCAGTCCAAATAGGTGACCAGGCCAAGGAGATCACTGCAGGAACACACACACACACACACACACACACACACACACACACACACACACACACACACACACACACACACACACACACACACACACACACACACACACAAACAAAATTGCAAAATGTGTCTCTTTTTTGAGATCTGCAGCACCAACTTGAGTCAGGAAAGAGACCAATGTTTTCATAGAATGATCCTAAGAAAAACTACACCATCATCAGCTTTGTGTACTGACCATGTTCTTTAAGTAATCTAGAATTCTTCATTTCTGTTCAATTTGAGTCAGAAAACATTTTACCTGAAGGTAGAAGATGATGAACTGTTGTGTGGTTACATTTTTCATTTAACTGGCTCAATTAGAGAGAAGACTCACAACAAATTCAAACAATGCATCATCTTCTAGAGTAACTACAACTGACTGCAATTTAAAAAGGGGGAGGGCTTCACAGTTCATTTTGAGATCCATGTTCCATTTAGCTCTGTTGTTTAACAAAACATATTTTTGGTTTAGTCATACTTGGGTAATTTGATTAAATTTATGTTTCTGCTATGTCATTTTGCAGTTTCAGTTTTCAAAGTATTTTGAGGCTACAGCTGTTCCAGTGTGCACATCTGGAGGAAGATTTTTTTGTGCTCAACTGGAAAACACGATGTTGTCACCATTACATAAACATAACTGAATAACTATAATCATTATAATACATGTGAAATTCAGGGCTGACACAATTAGCCCGATGGCAGATGTTTTTATTTTGTTTTTAATAGTACATATACCGCCCTTTTGTGCCAGGGAAAAACAAGATGGAAAAATACATGAACTTAAGTCTTTCAGGCCTTGACCACACTATCATTCAAGAATGTCAGTTCATAAAACATTTAATATGACCGTCCTTAATACCACAGATGTTAATGTCATGACACAGATGGTAATGTGTATGACAATACCAACGTACCAATGCATGACAATATAGTGGTGTACCCCGTAATAACAATTTGTGTAAATGATAAATAATCCCCAACTCACTGGCTTCCTGATATGTTGGTGGGGGTCCTGGTGTGAAAGGTTGTCCCGGGTAGGGTGTCATGGGGTTGGGTTGAGCCCCGTAGCCCTGTGGCATGGGCTGGTTGCCATAGCTCAGCTGGTTACCGTAATTTGGCTGGTTACCAAAGCTTGGCTGGACTGGCACAGGCTGGTAGGGTGGATACTGGGTCCCTTGGTAAGGCTGCCCAACTGCTGCAGTCTGCTGTTGGGGGTAATGCTGCGGAGTGGTGGTCACCACTGTGGTGTGGGTGGTGGTAGCAATCACAGCTGTAAAAAAAAAAAAAAAAAAAAACACAATAGAAAAAACATGTGAGAAATTCTCCCTCCATGTTCTCAGTAGGCCTGAATGACTGTAGCCTGACCCAGACCGGTTTCTGGTCTGAGCTGGGCTGAATGGGATTCATCTAAGGTGAGTGACCACAACACAAATAATTATAATTGGACAAAGATCAATACAAAGTGCTGCATCATTAGAACATTGTTTTAATGTTGTGATGAGCACCTGGAACATTGAATGGGAACACTGTTCTTTTATTTACTTGATAAAATCTTTCTTAAAAGTGCCCTCTGCACAGCAGCCAAAATTCACACCAAAGAGTATGTGATCAAAATGTTGATAAATGAATCCAGGTCCTCTTTCATCAGCTACAATATGAGCTTTACTGACTTCTTTTTGTCCTCAGTTTTGCTATACGGATCACAAACAGACTGCTACTTTTAAGGTTAAAAAAATGCCTTACATAGGCTTTAGTTTATAGTTAACATGTTTAAATACAGAGACTAGAAATGAACATTATGCAAAGGTTAGGCCTAGTAAGAAAACTAGACATGGTTAAGTCGGTGGATTACTGTTGTTAAGGAAACAATGAAAACCAAATTTACAGTAACGTCTTAAATTGCTAGATTGAAGTAACCACCCTAACAAGGACTCCTAATATTTCCACTAAGTGTGCAAGTCTCTTCCCCACTAAGTTTTGTTTTCCTTACAGAGTAGGAGTCATCATGACCACTTCCTTTAAATGGTATGGGATGGTCTTGAGTTTTCCCCACTGTGGTTGTTATGGAAACAATGAGTCACACAAGGTGGAGCCCTGACATTCCTGGATGTGATCCAACGAGCAGCAGTCAGGATATTCACATTCTTGCTGTGATTTATTTAGCCTACCCCTCTCAGCCAGAGTGGGTAAGTTGTAGCCTGGCAAACCTGAATAAGCCGTCTGAATGATTGAACAGAACGGGGAAGTTCAAGAGTTTAAAGGCTGCAAATGAATATAAGCGTTATCTCGTCTATGAAGACAATAATAAGCAATAAATAGAAATTATGAACGGTGTGACTTTAAGCAGTTTTTATATATATGTCTCCTTACCCATTAAACTGAAAATGTTACAAAATCAGCCCAATTTGTTTATGCTAAAACGCCATATATCCCCTTCTAGCACTTATAGTGAATCAAACATTTAATGAATGCTGTGTAACGTCCTAGTTGTAAGCAGTTATAAAGGACAATTGTAAATCTTTATTCATGTATAGTATTTCTCAGGAAAAGCATGTTATATTTAGAGGATATTCTATATTAATTCAACTGTGTTTTAATAAACTGTTATACATTATAGTTTTGCATGTTATCGACAGTGTCATAAATCTGTTTTGGTAACACATCAAAATTTGTTATAAGGCATTAAATTACAGTTTATATGCAATTATAAATGCGCAAAAGGGGGACAAAGTACAATGTTAATCTATGTGACTTTTTTTTAATATTCCTTTTCTCTAATAAGCCTGTCCCAACCAAGTATATTTTATTTCACTCTGCAAAATTCCTCAAGTTCATAGAAATGAATGAGATTAGGCCAAAGTGGATTTTTCTATATTTAGTTAAGATCTGGAGGTGAGATATGTACAGCATGTTTTCGAGTTGTCTTGACAGTGGGATAGCAAGTTTCATTTTTCTGTAATTCCTCAAAAACATAAACCTCCTGTGGGAACCCCACAACCAGCCGAAAACAGGGAGTGATAACAACCAAACAAGAACACTAAAACCTCTGTTACCATATAGCTTTGTGTGCCATCTGGTTTTATGACATAGCTATAGCTATGGCTATGTTCATAATTTCTATAGCTATAGCTATGAAAGATAGCTTTCGCAATAGCTAGCCCGCAGGACTATCAAACAACATGGAAACTGACTACAGTTTCAAGGCAGGAACTAGGCTGGAGAGAGCATATGAAATGCAGACTTTTAAATATTCGATCACTATCATCCAAAGCTCTATTGGTAAACAATCTAATATCATGTCATCATATTGATCTATTTTGTCCTACTGAAACCTGGCTACCTAATGATGAATACGTTTGCCTCAATGAATTCACTCCCCCCAGTCATATTAATGCTCATGTTCCCCGAGACACTGGTCGAGGGGGTGGAGGCGCAGCCATTTTTAATTCAAGCCTATTGATCAACTCTAAACCTAAAATTAATCATAACTCATTTGAAAGCCTGGTTCGTCATCTTGCTAATCCAGCCTGGAAAGCTTTACAGCCAGTTCTATTTGTTATAGTTTACCAACCTCCTGGCCCCGACTCTGAATTCTTATCCAAACTCAGAGTTCTTATCAAGTCTAGTCTTGAGTACTGATAAAATAATTGTTGTAGATGATTTCAATATCCATGTTGATGTGGATAATGATAGCTTTAGCATTGCATTTATGTCATTCCTTGACTCCTTGGGCTTCTCTCAGAGTGTGAATGAACCTACTCACTGTTTTAACCACACGCTCGACTTGGTCCTGACTTATGGCATCAAAACTGAACACTTATTGGTCTTTCCACGGAATCCTCTTTTTTCTGACTACTGTTTAATAAGTCAAGTCAAGTCAAGTCAAGAGTACTTTATTATTCCGTTAGGAACTTCGGTTGCGGCAGGACATCAAGGTGCATACACTAATTCACACATATTTCATACATAGCGTACATACCACCCCTACATTTGGTACCCATAGCCTACCTACATATCATTCATACAACTACACACAACAGAGCATAAAAAGAGATTCATATAAGGATAAAAAACAGTTAAAAAAAAAAAAGATTATGGTGGGAGCTAGCTGTTTAGGAGTCAAATTGAGGTGGGAACGAAGCTGGATGTGAGTGACCTGTATCTGCATGCTCAAGGAGGGTGTAGCTGCTGTGTAGTGTGTGTGTTAAGTCTGTGGCGATCTGTGAACCTTTTTTCTTAACCTGAGTGTTGCAGATGTTGATGAGTGGCTCCTGTTCCTGACCTATGATTTTATTGCTGAGTTTGACAATTTTGAATTCCTTTGAATTCCTACTATTGGACTAAACACCTGCAAACAAAAATGTCATCACGAGGTATTTATCTGATAGTGCTGTAGTTAAATTTAATGAAGTGATTACATCAGCATTTACTTCAATGTCTCTTTTCAATTCAGCAAAGGACTCTTATTCTAACTTTAGAAGATAATAAAACAAAATACATTAGCCCCATGGTACAACTCTGAAACCCGCAAATTAAAGCAAATATCCACGAAATATGAAAGATTATGGCATTCCATAGTCCAGTTATTTAAAGTGGCCACAATTTAACCTCTACTTAAGTAACCTGCTCTTGATTCAGGTATTTTAACCAATTATTGACCGATTTCTAACCTTCCCTTTCTCTCTAAAATCTTTGAGAAAACAGTTGATAGTCAGCTCGTGACTTTCTATACAATAACAGTTTATTTGAGGACTTTCGGTCGGGTTTTAGAATGCATCATAGCACAGGCACTGCATTAGTGAAAGTTACTAATGACCTCCTAACTGCTTTGCAGAAAGACTTCTCTCTGTACTTGTCCTATTAGATCTTAGTGCTGCATTTGATACCATTGACCATCAGATCCTAATGCAGAGACCCAAACATTTAATTGACATTAAAGGAACTGCATTAAGCTGGTTTAAGTCCTATTTATCAGATCGATTGCAGTTTGTACATGTTAACGATGAATCCTCCTTGCATGCCAAAGTCAGACACAGAGTTCCACAGGGTTCTGTGCTTGGACCAATAATATTCACTTTATTTATGCTTCCTTTATGAAATATTATTAGAAAAAATTTCCATAAATTCTCATTGTTATACAGATGATACCCAATTAAATTTGTCGATGAAGCCAGATGAATCCAATCAGCTAATTAGACTTAAGGCTTGTCTTAAGGACTTAAAGACCTGGATGACTTACAATGTTTTGTTACTAAATTCTGACAAAACGGAAATTCTTTTTCTTAGCCCTAAATACCATAGATAAACACTATCTAAGGATATTGCTATTATGGATGGCACTAACTTGGCCTCCAGCACCACCGTAAGGAATCTGGGAGTTATGTTTGATCAAGATATGTCTTTTAACTCCCACATGAAACAAATCTAAAAAAAAGATGCCTTTTTTCACTTGCAAAATATTGCAAAAATCACACACATACTGTCTCAAAAAGATGCAGAAAAAAATAATCCATGCATTTGTCACTTCCAGGCTGGATTACTGCGATTCCTTACTATCAGGCTGCCCAAACAATTCTCCTATGACTCTCCAAATTTTCCAAAATCCTGCTGCACATGTTCTAACAAGAACCAGGAGAAGAGATCACATTTCTCCAGTATTGGCTTCTCTGCACTGGTTACCTATGAAATCCAGAATAGAATTCCAAATCCTTCTCCTTACCTATGAAGCCCTTTATGGTCTGGCACCATCATATCTGAAAGAGCTAATAGAACCATGTTACCCGACCAGAACGCTACGCTCCCAGGATTCAGGCTTACTTGTGGTTCCTACAATCTCTAAAAGTAGAATTGAAGGCAGAACCTTCAGTTATCAGGCTCCTCTCCTGTGGGATCATCTTCCAGCATTGGTCAGGGGGGCAGGCACCCTCTCTACATTTAAGAGCAGGCTTAAAACTTTCCTTTTTGACAGAGCTTATAGTTAGAGCTGGCTCAGGCTCGCCTTGGACCAGCCCCTAGTTATGCTGCTATAGGTCGAGGCTGCCGGGGGACCATGATGCACTGGGCCCCTCCTATTCACGCTCTCCTTTCCCTTCCTGTAGTTGATATTACTGTGCATTTCTTTATCCCCCACTCCCCAACCCTCCTTTCTCTCTCTCTTTCTCTCCCTCTCTCTCTCTGTCACCCCAACTGGTCAAGGCAGATGGCCGTCAGTCTTGAGCCAGGCTCTGTTCAAAGTTTCTGCCCGTTAAAGGGAGGTTTTTCCTTGCCGCCATCGCCAAGTGCTTGCTCGTGGGGGAATAGTTGGGTCTCTGTAATTTAAAGAGTCGGTCTCTCTTCTAGTAAAGTGTCATGAAATAACTTTAATTGTGATTTGGCACTATATATATATATATATATATATATATATATATATATAGATAGATAGATAGATAGATAGATAGATAGATAGATAGATAGATAGATAGATAGATAGATAGATAGATATATATATATATATATATAAACCTGACTTCACTTGACTGAAATAAGGAAATGTAATGTTTTTTGAAAATTTCCAAAAAGCAATCTATGTTTTTTGTCTTTTTTTTTTACCATCTTCAATCACATATGGGGTTTTGACGTTGTTTTTACCTCACTTTACACAGCGTCCCAACTTGTTGGGGAACAGCATTGTGTGATAGAGGTTTGAATGAGGCCCATTCATAAAAATTTTCGCAAATGAACTTTGTGTCACAGTTTGGTGTCTTTGGTGTTTAGACTAAAGTAGATAACTCAGTGTTTTGGTGTTTGCTGGATGGACATTTTTGTGTCTGTGATACACATTAGAGTTATTTTGGTTACTGTGTAGTCAATGTGGAACAAGCGGTTGGTTTTCTGAACATTTAATCAAGTTAAGACAATTTCATAGCACTGATGTTGGGTCTGTTCACTGTGCAATTGATGCTTCCTCAATCAAACTTTATGTGGACAACTAAAAGTAAGAGCGAGAACTCACTGCTAAATAATTCATTCATACCACAGAAACAAAGGGAAAGACAATGAACACAAAATGAAAACTGTTGCAGATGAACAGAGGAATAAGCATAAACAGGACATAATGTCACGAGGCAAGAGAATATGAGAGAGAACGACAGAGGATGAGAGTGCAGATTACAGATCATTCATGGTGTTTTCCAAATGGTTATAAGCTAATATTACTCATAGGTTTTGGCAAATGTTTTGCTTTGAAAAAAATGACTTAACATGCACGTATTTAGACCAGGAAAATCATATTCTTCTTTTTTTTTTTTGGACCTTTGTATGTTTTTTTAATCCTGAAATGACAGAGCTCACCCGCATTACAAATCCAAACTTAACCCATTATTATGGCATTGAGCATTTTGTGTGCTGCCCTAGCTGGCTAAATCTTTTAGTGTTTGACCATGAGTTATAAGATGTCAGCTTAGTGAAATTTTGTTTATCCACAAGACTGAACTAGAGCACCATATCACTACCAGTTACTAACCAGCAATATGGTGATCATGGTGACTAACGGAAGCAGCCTTTCAGCAGCCTTTTTGAGAGCAGTTTTGTAAACCAGTAGTACTTAAGTGGCAACACAAGACTCTCCACATGGTGGAGGATGTCAGTCTTATACAAAATTCTTGATTGATGCTCACACGTTTTCATTATAATTATTGGCATCATTCCTTTAAGTATTTTAAACTCAGTAAATATGGTCACAGAATGCTTTGAGCACCTGAAGCGTTGGTTGTTGTCAAGAACAAGGCAGGAACACACAAAGAAGACGCCAGCTGACGGTTCCGTTCAAAAATCACCACTAACAGCAGACTTCACTGTTTACAGGCGCGGGTTTACTTACGTTGTGGCTTGCGACACATCTTATAGAGGCAACAGCAGGGACAGACACAACAGCAGATGATGATGAGCAGAAAGACGATAAAGGCACAAATACCAGTGACCATGGGGAATGGTGAGGAACTCGATAATTTCAAATCACTAAAAAGGAGAAAAGAAATTGTTTTTAGAATTACGCCTTACACTCGCAGAAGAGGGCCAACAAGGGAATTAGCCCTAAAGCTAACACAAGAATAAAGCAGGATAGATACATCCTTAATAGATACATAATATCATCCAGTCTTTAAAATACCCAACCCTCTATCCTTAACTGACAAAATGACAATCAGACATGGAAGCAAAGCATATTTTTGTGGCAATCAACTGCTGCTAATGTGAAAGAAAGCAGACTTCCGGTACAGGATGCAGTTGATTCTAACTTTTTCTTCATTGTGATGGTGATGCACAGAAAAGACTTCCTGTTATTTGACAGCATGATAGTTGTGTAACAGGCCGTAACAACTGCTTCTCTCCTGTTATTACGCAGGCACACAGGTATAGACTTTCAGGCGAGTGTTCCACACCACGACACACAACGATGGCTATGCTGTGGAAACTCATGAATAATTAAATGAGAATACAGTACCAGTCATCTGAAGAGAACTTGGTAAGACAGTCCTTGTCCCAATCTGTAACAGATCATAGACAGAAAGCAGAGGTTGACAGGAAGCTGGATTGAGAATTTACGTATTTGTCAGAGTTGGCTAAAATAAATGGCAAGGGGTAATTGATGGAGTGCAGCATGACACACACTTGACTCAGTAGGCTTGAAATCGGTACTTGTCGCTGATACAGCTCATTAGCTGACCGCTTGAAGAGCAGGAAGGCCGGCAATTGTTTTAATAACTGACAATAGCTTCACTAATTTATGTTTCTTCAGTGCTATACTTTTCAGATATGTCAACAGCTTGATGTCTTCTTGAGATTTGGTCCTGTCTTCTCCCACTTATCCGGGTCCGAGTTGCAAGGGCGGCAGTGGGCTGCCGTCCGAGCCACACTGCACCAGACCCATATGGTTCGTCCTGCAGGTGGTGGGCTTGCTGGAGGTCCGACCCATGTCTCTGCCTCAGGCCAGACCCGACCAGACCCCACAGGCAAAGGCTCGGCCACCAGGTGCTTTCTGACAGGCCCCTTCCTCAGGCCTGTCTCCAGGGTGGGGCCCCGGTAACCCTCTGGTGTGTTTCTTCCCATCTGTGTCTTTATGGACCATTCTTTGTCTGACCCTTCAGCCAAGGCCAATTTGCCATGGGAGACTCTACCAGGGGACACTTAAACCCTTCCACCACGATAAGGTGATGGTCCACGGAGGGGTTTTTGAGATTTGGATTTCTGGTTATTGACAAATTATTTGGAAGGAGCCCCCCCGGCCCTCACCTTCCCCCACACCGCCCACCTCCGCCCCCCAACCACCACTACCACCAGCAAACGGGAAGTAACACCCAAATCCTGCGTGTGTTATAACCGCTCACCAATCACTGCTTTTAATGCCGTTAACCCTCGAATCTTTGAGGAGGAACCCCCCGTTACCGTGAAGTGGTCAACGGTCAGTCTACAACGGTGTCAAACTCAGCATTTCGATATCAAATTTTAACTTTTGGACACACACACACACACACACACACAGACACAGCCCAGGTCGCGTTTAAAAATCTAACGTCGCTGACGCCGCCTCGCCGTCACGCTAAAACGCGTAGTTGCTGAAAAAAAAAACGACCCGCGAAGAGGTTGCGAGAATTTGCGAGGAAACGAAACTCACCCGCCACACAGGGGACTAGGAGCGCCAACAACAGGGCGCTAGACAGGCCTGACGCCATGACTCCCTCAAGATTCCCGGATTCACACACACGAAGCAGCAGGTCCTCTGAGAGCCAGTTGGGAAAGTGCGTCTCCGGTCTGAGGTGGTGAGACGACTGGCTTTCGCAAAGATCGTCTATGTCAGTGTGTTGCCTCACGCGGTAAAAAAAAATCCCGCCCACCCCCGTGTATTTTACTTAAAATACTTAAGTTTTAGCCTTTTTGAGAAGCCGTCCGCGTGACCTCGATGACTCGCCACTGACTGACTGGCCACGACGTTGCCTTAAACGATTTTGTGAATTCAGGGATTTGTTTAACATAGCATAAGTGCATGCTTGGGGGCGGGGCTTAAATTAGTTCCTGGAAATTGTGGCTGGTTGTGAACCCAAGATTAGAGCGGGGCAGGAGGACACACCCCTCACCGCCCCCCTGCCCCCTCTGCTCCTCCTCTCTCCCCGCCCTCCACCCCTAATATATATCGATAACATGCCATCAAACGCCTCTTGAATTTCGGAGAAATCATTTGACAAATTGAGACTTAAGAATTATAAAATCTTCAGTATATTCCTGCACCCCGATAGACCAGTCGCCATCATACTCTCTCTGGTGTTTGAATATTACATAGGCAACGTTAAATGATGCTTCTCTAGATATTTAGAATAGAGTGAGTCATTTCACTTTTGCCCCTCTTTAGATGTGATTTTCAACATTTAAAGTTGTTTGTTTAAACGCTGGGCTACATTTTCCTGCAATTTTGTATGAGTTTGTTTCATTCATTAATTCCTGTTTTGAGATTGAAAACATAGACTGTAAAAATAGCTATATATCTGCATACGGTCTATGATTGAAAACATGTGATTGAAAAGCACTAGTATGGGTAGCTGCATAATGCACCCTTTCGGTGTTTCTTCAGGTACAGAAGGCAAGAGTAGCCTGCCATGTTACCCTCACATTAGAGCTCATAACTCCCCCTAGAGTGTTTTAGGAAAATGCAACAAAGTTTTTAATTTAGACAACATGCCTTTTACATGTATCTTACAATCATATATAAATGCCAGGAAATAGATCACAATTTCATAAGGCTGCATTTTTTTCTACAATTCGTTTGGCAAAGGCTTTTATCCAAAGCGATGGACATCTGAGAGTTGAATTGTTTTCTTCCAGTAGCCTACAAAATCAAAAGATTACAAATGCGCTAAACAGAGATGAAAAGCATGCTTTCATATTCAAGAAGCAGCAAATACAGCAAATACATGTAAATGTCTAATGATTTTGTTTGACAAATAATTAATCAATAACATATCACAGCTGCAAATTTAAATCACAGATAACATGACCAAGTCAAGTGTGAGAGCCTGAAGACATCTGCAGAGGGCAGCAAAAGACCATTTAGTATTGAGGACTGGCTGTGATGACACATGACTCCAGAAATAGAGTAACAGAAATTAAGTTTACAATTAAATTCCCCCTGCTTAAGTGCAGGATTTTCTGCATGTAAGCAAGGAGTGTCCGTCTGTTTGTTTAGTCAGTTTAAAAACAACATGATAAAAGTTTTTCACAGACGTTAAACATTAAGATCACAAAATGTACTTCCACTGAGTAAAATGACACCATCTAGAAACTCTGATAAGTGATCACCTATGCAAATGATTTGTTGTGACTTACATTCTAAAGGATTTCTACATGTAAAATGTGTTATTGTATGTTTATAAATGTACAATAGATTGTATGAGCATGTTCATTTGACAGACAAAGCTTTTGGAGAAAAAAAAACTTGCAAACAGCCCTGCAGTAAATCTACCTTTGTAAAGATTGTAATGTCTAATTTTTGCTGAAAGTGTTAATGACATGTGCTTTATACTAGTCTATCACATTGAGTATACATTTAACTCCTCAAGATAGATTGACCAAATATTACTCTTTGCTCTCATTTGAATATGCCTGTAGATATTATTTTCATTGTAAATTATTTTCTCTATTAACTGATCAGTTGTTTCCTACAGTCCAAGATGACTCAAAAATATTTTCTTTTCCACATATATTAAGTGTACTGTCATCTGGGAGTAAAGATACCAGACATAGAAAAGTTATTACTCGAATTAATTTATCAGTTAACAAAAGTGGTCATAGGAGTCGAAAACTAATCAATTAGTTACAGCTCAAAAGTGTAATAATACTCGACGCTACGGCGCTGATGACGATAAAGAGCCTGACCCTATTCTTCGTCTTCGAGTTTCAGCCGATAAAGCTTCAGCTGGGACTCACTCTGTGTGTGTGTGTGTGTGTGTGTGCGTGTGTGTGTGTGTATGTGTGTGTGTGTGTGTGTGTGTGTGTGTATCGGCATACATCTGTACATGTCAACCATTCCGGAGTGAACA
>CAAKHG010013401.1:2409-15039 GCA_901007715.1 Dactylopterus volitans
AAATGGTTGTGTTTTTTTTTTTTTTTGGCGAGGGGCTTGGTGTGTGTGTGTGTGGAAAATGAGGGGGAGGGGGGGAGGATGGATAGCGTAGGTGAGGTGAGTTCATATATGAAAGAGAGAGAGCGAGCGAGCGTGACAGAGCGATGGGGGGGGAAGGGAGACGTGGTTAACAAAGCAAAAGAATGGAAACGGTGTCTGTGAATAAGAAGGGGAAAAAAAATTGCAAAAAGTGCATTATGTAAAACCGCAGCTGTCACGCCATTCACGGCCAAATTATAGATCATCGAATGTCTCGGCGAGCTGCAGCAGACTGGGCGTCCCCCCCCCCGCCCCCCCCCCACTATTGTCGAGCTCGTTCACAAAGGTATTTCATTGTCGCGTTTGAGAGAACGGGCGGTTATGTATGAGGCCATCTTTGGGTTTGTGAGGAAGAATTGTTCCGTGTTAAGACACTTTTCTTTACTGTAGCGCCGACGTGCTCGGTGTCGTGTGGACTGACTGCTTTCATGAAATGTGTTGGACCACCCCCCAAATTATGGATTATGCCAACGCTGCTCTAAATTTAACAGCATTGTTAATTACCAAAATCTTTTTTTCTTTTTTTTTTTAAGTTTTTTGTAATGGTTAATCCACCAGTATGTGGAGGCTCTTTAACGGAAAGGATATTTTTCATGCTGAAATATAATTATTGTTCTAGATGAATTTTCGAACGGAGGGTTTACCGAAAACATGGGGGGGGGGGGGTCGTACGGCACGTCACTATTTCTTGATTAAGATGTCAAATTGTAGTTATTCGCTTGAAATTCTGAACAGAAAATTTAATTTTGGTGGTTTCAGCGTGACGCCTGATTCATTTCTGGCTTCTCAGAGAGGCCCAGGGGGGCGGCTCAAATTTGGAGAATTCAGTTTGAAATTCCTCATTCCTGTTCAAAATAGTAAACTATCAAGAGCCCAGTGAAAGAGGAAAGTATACTGTATATACTGTATATGATATATAAAACCTTTAAAATGGGTGGTGGTTGAATAAGTTTGTTCATCACTGCCCATGTGTGATACCAGGAGGCATCAGTGCAGTACATGTGCATACATGTTATGGGTTAACTTATTTCCCAGATGATTGATAATTTTACCAAATTTTGACGATAAAAATTAGCTCGTACGAGAAGGCACCATCAGTCGAGTTGAAGTGCTCGTTAAAGCTGTACCAAATAGTGCCATTAATTGCTTGTATGTGACTGGGGAGTCCAAGTATGGCAGACTGGGAGGTGGACGGGTCCAACAAAAAGCAGACTTTGGCCGGCGAGACGGGCGTTTGATCCGCCCTCTCTGATATCGCGGTTCACCAATCACGCGTTGCTGGGACGCCTCTTTTTTTTCTTTGTTTTTTTTTTTCTTTCTGACCCACATTCGGCCAAGACCCGCCCTGCTCTGCCTCTGATTGGCTGGCAGCGCGCCTCCTTCGTTAATCGGGTGTGTTCGGTGTTGGCACCGATCGGCGGCAGAGCCGATGGAGGCGGGGTCACGTCGCCTGCTGCGCCCGCGTCTCGCCAAAGGCCTGTGTGGCACGCATGGCGGCGCGTCTTCTGCGAGTAAAACGAGACATGAAATTATCTAAAATATTGGAAAAAAACACAAATGCAAGAGCTGTTAAAGTATTTTAGTACAAGCTACATTTTTTTTCCTGTAGATCAAAACACAAATGACAAAATATTCAGAAGTAAGGGGTTCGATGGTTTAAAAAAAGTCTTTTTGTCATCATTTAATGATAAAAATGTGTAATTTCCATCGAATAAGTCTTCCCCTTTTATGAACGAGTCGAGAGCGACCTTCAGTTATCGCAGCCGTAAACAACTAAAGGTCTCCGGCAGCGACTTTAATCAACATCTCGAGCTGCGTCGCTGGTAATTATGTTGCTCGTTCTGACGAGGACGCCGACATTCATTCAGCCTCGTATTGAGCTGTAACCTTGTAATCATCAGAGGAGGAAAAGGGGGAAGTTAAAAAAAAAAAAAGGAAAAAAACGTCTCTTGGGAAAATGTCAGGTTGATTTCCACTTCAAGCCTTTTCCTCTCATTACTTTTGCTCTTTTTTTCATTTTTTTTCCCGTTAACATGTTTTATGAAAAGGGGCGTGGACTCGTGTGCGGCGGAATGGGGGGGTTGGGGGGAATCTTAGCTCCTGCTTTTTGACACGCAGGCTGTTACTTCACATAATCGCGCACAAAACGCCGACCCCGGACGCTCCCTTCCAGTCCATTAACCTCCCAAGTCCATTACCAGCAGCTGGGCGAGTGGCAAATTGCGTCCTATATTTGTGTAAGTAAATGTATAAAGTACACAGACGGACCCTTCAGGGCACAGGCGAACGTTAGGATATTCAATTATACTGCCTATTAAAACTTGTCAGGCGTGTGTGTGTGTGTGCGCGCGCGTGTGTGTGTGCTTGACAACCTTATGCAAATATAATTACACCAATTAAAACCACCATTGAGGGGCCTCAGTGGGGGGGGAAGAGAGAGACAGGGGTTTAGGTTGGAGAGACTGGCAGCGCTTGTGTGTGTGTGTCGGCGAGTATGCCAGTATCGCTGGTTCTCCAGTGTGTGTGGGTTGACGTGTGGGTGTTGACATCCTGGGAACACTGATCTTCACACACCCCCCTCCCCATCAGCACCCCCATCACGCCATCCCCCAAAAGCCTGTCTCCATCCTCCCCGACTGTCTGTCTTCGAGAAGCTTCGGAAACTCGCTGTGAGGGAACGGAGGGGAAAGCTGCGTCCGGGAGTGACGGGAAGAGCGCGGATGAGAGGCGAACTGAGGGTGAAAATAAATACAGACCAGCACTTCCTCATATGACCCCCTTTCGTGTGTCTTACACGAGGTCGGCTTATGAGATGATTCCAAGTGATACGTGTCGTCTTTGACCTTTTTGGACTTTGCTCATTAAAACTGCACCGAGACGTGCGGCAGCTGCCTGAAGGAATCTTTCGGAAAATGAATTAAGATGTAGACCTCCCTTTTTACTGTGCGAGGACACCCTGGACAAGCTGCTGCCCGTAATTAAGTTGTTAAATGAAATGTGCTTTTGATCGAAGAGACAAATACTTGCACCGATCAGGCGTAACATAATGATCGCTGACAGGTGAAGTGAATAAGACGGATCGTCTGGTTACCATGGCAGCTGCCAGCGGGAGGGATATATGAGGCAGCAAGAGGACCTTTTTGTCCTCAAAGTTGATGTGTTAGAAGCAGGAACATTGGGCGATTGTCATGATTTGAGGGACTTTGACAGGGACCAAACTGTGATGGCTGGACGACCGGGTCAGAACATCTCCAGAACTGCTCTTGTTCCTGGTCCGCAGTGGTCAGGACCTATCGAAAGTGGTCCGAGGAAGGAAAAGCGGTGGACCAGCGACAGGGTCATGGAGGCCGAGTGTCAGTGATGCAGGTGGGGAGTGAAGGCTGGCCCGTGTGGTTCCGATCCAACAGACCAGCTCCTGGAGCTCAAACTGCTGAAACAGTTGCTGCTGGTTCTGACAGAAAGGAGTCAGAACACACAGTCATGGCAGTTTGTTGTGTGTGGGACCAGTCAGGGTGCCCATGCTGACCCCTGCCCACTGCTGGAAGCACCAACAATGGACACGGGAGCATCAGAACTGGACCACGGAGCAACGGAAGAAGGTGGTCTGGTCGGATGGATCCGGTTTTCATTTGCATCATTTGATTGGCCGGGTGTGTGTGAGTCCCTTACCTGGGGAACACATGACACCAGGATGCATTATGGGAGGAAGGCGAGCCGGCGGAGGCAGTGTGATGCCTTGGGCAACGTTCTACTGGGGAACCTTGGGTCCTGCTGTCCATGTGGATGTTCCTTTGACATGTCCCCCCTTTCATGGAAGCGGTATTCCTTGATGGCAGCGGCCTCTTCCAGCAGGATGATGCTCCCTGCCACAAAGCAACAACGGCTCAGGAATGTTTGAGGAACACAACAACCAGTTCAAGGTGCTGACTTGTGCATCATGCTGGACCAACAGGTCCGATCCATGGAGCCTCAAACTCTCAGCTCAAGGGACTTAAAGGATCTGCTGCCGACATCTTGGAGCCAGATACCACAGCATACCTTCAGAGGTCCAGTGGAGTCAAGGCCTTCACGGGTCAGGAGTGTTTTAGTGGCAAAAGGGGGAGCTGCACAATATTAGGCAGGTGGTCATAATGTTATGGCTGATTGGTGTATTTCCGTGCCGTAACTACGCGGGTAATCAGTATATCAGTGGATTTCAATACAATTTTGAAGTATCGCATCAGAGGACGGAGAAGGATAAAGTAATTTATGAATGGCAATGCAGCTTTTAAAGTTATTCAGCGTGTTTTTGCGCCTCATTTCACACAAATGTGATGACTTCTCTATAATGGGAAGAACGCCGCCGAAAGACGAGAGGCGGAGGGGTCCCACAAACGCCTGATTTTTGCAACATGGCACACAGCCGTTAATCCTCTTCCTAAACTTAACCAGCTTACGCCTAACCCTAATACACCTTAACCGTAACTCTGACGCATCATTAAAAATCATTTTGAAGAGCGAGTTTGAAGGTATCGCTTCAAATGATACGATTACAAAGCAGATTAAATGGCGCGAGACGACACGCGCGCAGGAAAAAATAAAATAAAGACACACGGAATATCACTGGAAGCTGGGTGCTATTTAAATGTAATCCAATGAGATCGCGTTGGCTGGAAAAAAACGATTTGCGATTAAGATCCAATATAGCAGACATCTAACTCATCTTCTCGCTGAGCCCAAAGCACGGATGAAAGGTGTAACGCGTGAAAGAAACAAAAAAAACAAACTACAGTACATCAATCACAGGCCGTGGACCAATGACGAAACCGCGCCGCTCTTTGTTACGCCGTGCAAACGGGCTCTGACAAAGAGTGGGGAAAATCGTGGAAGAGTCTGGAGCAGCAGGCATCTGCCAGCGGTTCCAGGGCACGGCGGAAGCCCTGCAGCCGCTCCTGCTCTCCACTTAACAGTGCCGGATGTGAATTCTATCCCCCTGATTTTCTGAAAAACCCGATTTTTGGACATTGCGTTTAAATTTGGATGGGAAGAGGAAAGACGATGGCGTGACAAAGAGGAGGGACGATCAAGAGGATATCCGAGACGGGGGGGGGGGGGGGGGGGGGGGGGGGGTTGGGGCGACACACTTACTAGAAAATATGATGTAATATTTTCTGACATTCATTTTACCGGTGGGTTTTTTTGTTCACCTTCCCTCCATTTCCGAGCAGATCGGCGCTCGCTGAGTTTTGCCAAAGGGGGCAAAGACGGGGTGGGGGGAGGCGACGCCAGTGTCTGATGCTGTCAGGTTAGATTTACCTCCGATAAACTACCTGCTCAGACCCGTCGGAGGGGGAAAAAAACAAAAAAAACAAAACAACAGAACCGTTCCTGACGTCCCTCCTGAGGGAGATTGACCGACTTTCGCCGCGTCTGAGGCGTTTTTTTTTTTTTCTTTAAGTAAATATCAGCAGCCGCCGGAAGCTGCGGCCGCCGCGGCCACCGCCGCGTATTTACAGGGCGCATCGATTGCATCACACACTCGACTTGCTCCGTATCGAGCTGCCCGGGCGGCTGGAGGAGCGCCGCCGAGCGCAGAGAGGTTCGGCGCTGAGGAGATAAACTGTGTTTTTTTTTTTTTGCGGTCGCAGTTAAGAGCAGGAAGCCGCTGAGTGGAGGAGCAGCGGATGTGTAGTTTGTGTAGTTTCCCCCCCACTGCTTTCTGGCTCCGGCGCCGCCTGTCAAAGCGACGTCATTTGTCAATAGGCTGAATTGCTGATTTTTTTTTTATTTTTTATTTTTCTATTTTAGCTCGTGTCAGTTTCGGGGAAACTGAACGCTTGAACTATTTTTTTTTTTTTTAAATATTTTTTTTTCCCTCTCTCCACATGACATGAAACATCCTCCAAGAAGGCTCCCTGGCAGGCAGCTGAGGATCTGCGCGCGCCGGCTCCGTCTCCTAAAATGTGCAATTTTCATACGAGCGGTTTGTGGTGAACCGGCGCGAGGAAACGTGTTTGGCTTGAGTTTATTTTCTATTAACTTTTCAAGTATACGTTCCAAATGTGCGCCAGAGTCGAGGGAGCCCTTTTGCAAACCGTGATGGCCATTCAGAGGCTCCACGCCGCATGTGGCTACAGATCATCCATTCTGGAAAAATGTTTAGATTTTTGTGCACCCACGTTGACTGCTGGAATCGCTCGGCAAAATAAAGAAAGATAATAAGAATGGCCAGCGATAGTTGATGCAAACTGCGCCTCCCTGCAGGAGAAGCCTCACATGCTTCGTGGAGGATGCTCGGCTTCCTGCGCTGACACTAAATATAACACCGGGCGTAATAAACGGCCTAAGAGTGACCCTTATTTGCAATGTGAAGCACTTTTACCAGCTATGACGCACAGGATGAGCAGCTCTCGCTCCCCAGCACACACTAGATACACCTCTCACACCCCCATCAGCCATAACATTATGACCGCTGCCTGTTTACCATAGAATGCAATGCAATAAATTCTCCCTTCAGGAGTTCCATGTTGAATTTTTTCTTGAATCTGTTTGAGAGGGGTCTCGACATATTTTCATTTGTGACGCAGCTGAACTGTACCGGGTTACACTCCCTAACACTTTTGGCACCCAAATGCGTAATGAGTCGGAGGGCCAAAATATTAGGGACACCTCTCAGCGGTGGTATTGATTTTAAAACGGAGATATTGATTATGAACTGAAGACGGCAACCACTTGGTACCGACCCTGCCACCGTCGATAACGCCATAGCAACCACTTGGCAACCGCATTAAACAATTCAAATATGTCTACATCTCTCTCTCTGATCCAATAAAAATTCAACACAAATCTTCTCCTGAGGGGAGAATTTTTCTGCATTATGTCGTATGGTAGGTGCGCAGCGGTTGTAATTTTGCGGCTGATCGGCGTGCACGCACGTGCGCGGCAGCGAGATGCTGTGACGAGCTGACGAGGCCTGCGAACCACCCGGCAGATGTCTGGGTGGGAAAGTTGCCTCTCTCTTCCTCCTCCCTCCCGTCTTCCTTCTTTCCCCTTTTTAATTCCCTCTGAAATTCGTCTCTCGGTCTTTGCTTACGAGGGCTTAAAAACGAATTCACTCCCTCCCTCCCTCCCTCCTTCGCTTGATCAACCTGTTCTACCCTCTGGTGACACTGTTAATCCATATTCATGTGCTGGTTATTGAACCATGTCTTTTAATAATGTTGTGTTCTTAACAAACCAGTGCGTTTGCAAGTCGTCATCCTGACGCCGGTCTTCCCCTCGCAGCTGACCCACTCTGAGTTCCATCCCCCCCCCCCGCTCCTTCATCTCCCCCTTCTATTTATTCTCAACCCCCTTCTTACTACCCTCTTTCATATCATATCACCCCATTTTCTGCTTCCTTTTTGGAGGGAGAAAAAATGAATCGGGAGACATCTTACGAATGAGAAAATCATAAGGAAAGGTCATAAAAATGAGAAAAATATAAGGAAAGACCATAACAATGAGAAAATATAAGGAAAGGTCATAAGAATGAGGGGAAATGTAACGAAAGGTCAACATAAACTAGACCATGCCTGATTTTTTATATTCATTCATGCATCACAATCTGTCCTTTTGAATGATTAAGGTTATTTTTCTTGTCACATTAACCCATGTTTAGTTTAAAATAGCACAAAATCCCCATATTCTGAATGAAGGTTTGTTTCCTTTAGTAACATTATGGATTTCTGTGGGTAGAATCATTGATGGAGACATTTGAGAGAATGCAGACTTAATTCATAATCCGTGTATTATTAAGAGACCGTGCTGCATGTCTTGTATACGGTGTATACTCGGCTTCTCATGTAAAACCTATGAAAACGTTCCGGTGCGCTCGTATGAGACGGCAAACGTTCCCGCTCATGGCGGCATGAGGGAGCCTTCAGCGCTGCTAGTTTTCTGTGCAGCGGCACATGAGCGTCGCGTGTTAGTCATACAATGATATTCATTTATGTTAAACAAGTCAAACATCAGCCCGCACGCATATTTTCCCCACATGAAATGGTTCGAATATATTGGCAGCTCCGGAGATGAGTCTAATGAGCGGCACTTAACGTGTCAGTCAGTAGATACAATAAGTGACGGCGAATCGGCTGATCGGCGACCTTCTGTGTACTGTACATCTATGTCATCAGCCGCTGCACCAATTCCTCCCGCGTAATTACGATCTCTTATCCCGGTTGTTGCAGGCTGCGACTATTCCGCGATCTCATTGTGATTGCAATGCCGTTTTTTTTTCCTGGTAAATCTGAAAACGCCGATGCACGGACATGAGCTATTTGCTCTGCTCGCCAGTTTTAAATGTTCTTTGAAAAGACGAAAATGTTGAGAGCTGATACGCCGAGCGCTTTCAGCCTCGGCCAAAAACTTTCCCTTCGAACAATAAGGGCCTTGACAGCGAGAGAGGTCTCTCTCTCGCTCTCTCTTGAACGGGAATATTCCACATTGCAGCACATTAATAAAGCCAACAATGTCAACCGCAGCCAGTCCTTAAAGAGCGGTTACTGTGGAAGGTTTTAAATTGCTCTGCTATCAGCCACCCACAGCAGTTTATCTGCCAGCGCTGGGAAATGTGCTTACAAGCTTGTTACTGTAATAGAAATCTGCCATGAAACCCACCGAAATTCGCGCACATTCTCACTTTGAAACGCACGGGCCTCCCGACTGCCGCTAACGCCGCCGCCGCGCCAGCGCCGCTCCCCCTTCGCTGCCGTTTCAATTAAGACGGCTGGTTGGGGGATCAAAACAAGTTATCGAGCGCGGCTTAGCCCCTCGCGCGCAATAAACAGGGCTGTCGTACGGCCTCGGAGGTCAGATTGTGGCGTCGACAAAAACAATGACCCTAATCTCTTCCCCCGCGCTACAAGTCTGCTCGGGATTAGCATGTCAAGCCCCGTACGGTAGCAAAGATCAAAGAATCAGTTGCAGGCTTCCATATAAAAAGGCTGAAATTTGATGAGAGCTTCACATTATATACTTATCATAAAGATTTGTTTCTTATTTCCCCTATGCCCCAAAATTCCACCCGTTTCTTATCTCGCAATCTGGCTCACGGCGCATTTCCTTATCTGTTTTCTTTTGTGCGTTACATGATAAGTGCATATATTTCTGTGGGCACTTCGCACTGTATGTAAAACGTCCGAAGTGGCAAAACCGCGAGCTACCAACGCAAAATGGAATCTTGCTGTCAACGCTGCAACCCAAAAACGACTGCAGATTTCACTTTTGGCTGTTTTTTTTTTTTTTTTACCGCGAAGTGCCAGCTGTCGGTCCCTGCGCATTCCGTTGTATCGCCACAGCAAAGGTTGACGCAAATGGCAGAAGAGCGTTTTTATGTTTTTGTATTTGTTTGTGCATTATTGATGATAGAATGAATGTACTTAATGGAAGACTGGTGTGCAGCTCCATAAATGTTTGCTACGCGCTCACATAGCAAACATGTAAGACGGAGAAGAAGAGGGAGGAGGCGTTTCTTTGTCTTATTTTGAAACGTGGTCGACACTGGCTAACATGAAAGTAATTTAAAATTCAATTTTAATTGGATAATCAACTTGTCCAGTAGAAATATAATCCTAGTTTCCTTCCTCTTCACAAGCCGACCTCTTCTTCTACTCTAGCTATGTTAATCCTCACCAGTTAATGGAAACATACCTAAATCGCCTCTTTTTCCTTCTTTTATTGTGACAGTTCAAACGCTCGACAGCGTTCCCGACACGGATCGTCTCTCCGCTGGCACAAAGTGCAGCCGCAAACATGGAGATCGGGGCACTTGTGGATCCAATTATCCCCTCAGCTGCCCGTGAAAACCTCAAGTTAAACACGACGCGAGCTGAGGTTTAAGTTTTGCGTCCTCTTCCTCCTGCCGCCGCCGCACTCAGAATCCTGTTTCCCAGATTTGTACGCCGCGGATCACCAAGTTTTTTCCCGCAGTAGTGGTGTATTGATGTCACAGCGAGGCGGGGAGCTACACTTTGTACCAAGCACTTGTTTCTTCAATTAGATCTCAGCGGGGTGGAGGGGTACGACGTGGTACCCGCCCCAGGCCCTCTCCTATTCTCCGCGCCGCTCTGCACAGTTGGAGTGGGTTAACAGGATTAAGGGGACATTTGCATCGGACTGGGTGGAATGCCGAGATGCTTGGCGTTGACTTCGCCGCGGTGCGCGCTCAGTTCAGGGAGCCCGACGCGTGGCGTATTTAGGTCAGATTTTAAACATGCATACATTAAACACAAACACAACCAGGGAATGCTAAAGAGAGACGAGTAGGGAGGCGGCGTCGGAGGAGGAAAAGGGGGGTTGGGGGGGTATCTCAATGTTGATCTAGGAAACTGAATCTGGATCATATGGGAGTTGATGTTAGCATAATCTACTTAATCTGATTGGGGGCAGCGCCGTCTTCCCGGTCTCAATAATTGATAGCACCATCTGCTGTGGAATCAATCCACCACAATGTCAGTGTCACATAAGGAATTAGGTTCAAGCAGGACTTGGTAATTGCATTTCACCTTTCTCCGCCACCAGGAGACTGACGCCGGGTGGCGAGAGCGGCGCGACGCCGTCCTTCCGTCACAGTGCCGACGGGGTGTGGGCGTGCATGTGGTTTGGCTGCGGAAGAAACGGGTCGTTCATGGAAGCGTCTAATCCCCTTTATCGTGTCCTTGCGTTCGTTGGCGGCATTCAACTCCAGTGCCCGGACTTCGTCGAACAGCACGTCGCACAAAGCCTCCTTTTGAAAGACGAAGCTAATGATTTTGAGAACATCACAGCCTCACGCGCTAATCATATCCGAAATTATCCCCTTAATTAGGTTTTAATAGAACGGTCTGTGTGCACGCGCATTTACAGACGTTTCCTCGTGGCTCGGCTGCGATCTGTGTATGACGTAAATAATTGATTGGTTAGCATTGTTTGAACATCTGGATATCACACACAACCTCATCCCCCATGACGGCAAGGACTCGAATTAAGCTGCGAATGTAGATATGTGCTGGTATGAGGGTGATTTTAGACCATCCATCCATCCATCCATCCTGTTATGCTTATCCGGAACCTCGCACCCTTCTCTCTCCATCACGGTCCACCAGCTCCTCTTGAAGGACCCCAAGGCGCTCCAAGGCCAGACGAGCTGTGTAGTCTCTCCAGCGTGCTCTGGGTCGACCCCAGGCCCTCCTACCAGTTGGACATGCTCTTGCGGGAGGCGTCCAGATGATTCCTCACCCTGCATCTGAGGCTGGAGCTCATTTCCCCCCGCTTGACTCCGCAGACCTCGTTCTTTCGGCCATCAACCCCCAGCTCCTGACCATAGGCGGGGGCTGCAGCACCAACGGAGTGGTGTTGCCTTCGGGCGTATCTCCTTCACCACTACTGCCCCTCACGGTGCCCTCATGAACTCGCGCTCTCCATTACCCTCTTTCTTGAGCAAGACCCTGAGACAATTGAACTCCTCCACCTGGGGAGGCACCTCACTCCCAACCTAAGAGGAGCACCCGACTGCATTCTGATGGAGAACCGACGCCTCAGACGTTGGAGGTGCTGACCTCACCGCTGACCGCCTGTCACTCAACCGCATACCGCCCCGGCGATCGATGAAGGTCACCCCAAGAAGCCGCCAAGACCACATTTTCAGCAGACAGCAAAAAATAGATAAATTGAGTCGCCATGATATTCCAGCTGATCTTAATGTTGAGGAAAAAAGCAGAGCACAGAAGTGGTATCACTATAACTGCTGTTGGTATTTGACTCACTTGATAAAAACTCTTTTCTTCATTTGGAGGGATCATCAGAGACTGCGCCAAAAACATAACATTAGATTAATTGACACAGAAGACAAGAACTTGTTGAGTCAAACTTGCGCACGTCTTACAAACACTGCATCTCTCTTCCATCATCCCTTCGTCGCTGTTCTGCGTTCTTTTGTTGTTTTCGACGGCCACCGGCTCAGCATGAGCTCAATCAGCTGGTGTCAACGCCGCGTCGCCGGATGCGTTTTTTTTTTTTTTCCCCCTTTTCTTTTTATTGCTACAAACGTTGGCATTGAAAAGTAATAGAGTTGCAGCTTGTTTGCAGACGACACAGCTTAAATGAGGTACTTCGAGGGAAGCGAGTATGACAGAGGCGGCTGGATGAACAACGTCGAGCACAGAAGTGCAGCTGAGCAGGTTGGCCGTAAACGATCTAAAACCAAAAAAATGCGGACGCTCCCGAGTTGTCCGTAACGGGACTGCCGTAGGGATAGGACGGCTTCTGCGAGAGCGCGCCTGCTCCGTGTTTGGGTGTGCTGTGCACAGGCTTCCGTTCATGTTCGGGAAAAGCGCTTTCATACTATCCGGGGAGGACGTCTCTTGTTCTGAGCGGGTTCCTCCACCAATAAGAAAGTGGAGATGCTGGGGATTGAACCCAGGACCTCATACATGCGAAGCATGCGCTCTACCACTGAGCTACATCCCCTGCTGATGGGGCTGTGAATATAGGGCTTTTTAAATAAATGAAAACAACGAGGCAATACTTAGGGTATAACCCTCAAGCTTCTCATTT
>CAAKHG010013402.1:8346-19761 GCA_901007715.1 Dactylopterus volitans
GAGGTTAGCCTTGCAAAAAAAAAAAAAAAAAAAAAAAAAAAAAAATAAAAATAAAAAAAAAAAAAAAAAAAAAAAAAAAAAAAAAAAAAAAATATATATATATATATATATACACACACACACACACACACACACACACACACATATATATTGGCAGGTTTATTTAACTAAGTTTAAGAGAGTTCCAAAACCCTCCAAATCTGAAGTGAATGCATATGATAACATTTTTGAACTAACTGGCTCAGTGATGAATTTATCTTGCAGCTTTTCTAAGACTGTCACAGATGAAAAGCCCTAAGTCAGGTCAGGTCACTGAGCTCTCATCATTCTTTGGTGTCATTTATGTCTGCCATCTTTCATGTGATTTAAAAGCTCACACACAGATGCACCTTGGGAAAACCACAGTGGGAATCTTATGTGCGCGACAACACATTAATGACAAAGTTGATTTAAACACATTTCTTTGTGTTGGATCAAGCTGACTTGATTTTCCCTCCCAAATGGCAGCATGATCTATTCATTAACATTCTTTTTTCGCCGCAAGCAAGTGTTAAAACTTTTCTTTTTATGTGAGCTCCTCTTTTTTTCCATTTAGTCTGTTAATGTAATGCCTCATAAAAGAGTTGGAGGAAGACCCCGCCGTTGACGCTATCATTTCTAAATGTCTCAATTATGCCAAAGGGTGGAAATTTAAAAATAAAAAAAAGAAATAAAAGAAAAAAGTTCTCTCAATTACAGAGACAAAGTACCAGTTAAATGCTGAACACTCAGAGAGATTTTTTTTTTTTCTTGAATGTCAGATTCACTTCCTATTAGGATTATTTAATGATATCTAAGAGGGAGGGTGTGATGTATAGAGAAGAACACAGAGAGTTTACTGAGTCTGGTCAGCAATATGACGTTCACTCAGTTCTGGTCACAGAGACATTAAAGTCTAACAGAGGTGTTAAACTTTGGATGACCCGCAGGACAGGCTGCATAAAGCAGCAATAAATTATGCCAATGAGCTGAAGTGCAGACTGCTGGAAATAAAAAGTTATGGATGTGGCTGAGGGTGTGAGATGAATGTGTGCGCAGCTGCGCTCAAAACACACGCGCACGCACACACACATACACACATAGTCTGTCAGGTGGAATAAAAGGTTATAAGGCTGGATAAGGACATAGTGATCGCCACAGCAGGCAAGCTTCTGTATAACATTCCTGCAACTGACACACACTGCCATGCTTTACAGCACATTCACATTCTGCAAAAGAATGTAAGAGATATTCTTGCTGCGCAAACTTTGAGCTTATGTTGAAAAAAAAAAACTCGCAGCTTCAACCGCCGTTCCTGGTTTTGCTACCTCTCAACATCCATTGACGTGATTTACAATGTGAAATCGATACACAATGTGTCAGGGAGCTGACAAAGCCGATTATATCCAGATAGGTGACAAACAACTTAAAACCAATATAGAATGCCTCGGTAAGGTGACGACAACCATGAACAGTTTGAATGCTCTTTGGCACATGGTTGTATTTGAACTTTACTGGGGTTAAGAGCACCAAAGATAGTCCCACATTGGGTGTTTCCGTGATGGTGCATGATAAAGACGTCATCTCCCTTGAAAGGCGTTTAACTGCTGCTAACACTGAAGGCTGCAGAAAATGGTTACATCATTTCCATACTCAAACCCTTGACTTCTTCCAGTTCACTGTATGCAAATGGCCTCCGCTGTCACCAGATCTCAATCCAATAGAGCAGCTTTGGGAGATTGTGGAACAAGAAATTCACATCATGGATGGGCAGCTGATGCATTTGCAGCAATTGCGTGATGCTGTTAAGTCAATGTGGACCGAAATCTTTGAGGAATGTTGTTGAAGCTGTGCCTTTAGGAATGAAGGCACTTCTGAAGGCAAAGTGGGTGCACTCCGGCACAAGCAAGGGGGACCTTAGAAAGTGGCCAATGAGTGTAGAGTTCCCCAATTTTCTTTTACTCTCAAATGTCAAATGAGGGAAAATTGCCATAAAAATGTGTGTGTCTTGCTTTTATCTCGAATCTGAAAATATTTAATGACCTTGAATGACAACTGCCTTGAAATGATGATACTATCATGACTAACACTACTTGTGTGCGGAGTTCAGCTTTTCCACGAAGAATGTCTCTGCACTCCTGAATTACGTAACCCAGTGAAGCTGAGAAGCCTGTTGTAGCACCTGCCTCAGACACTATGACTACCATTATCAGTTATCGCAACCATTATGGTGCTTCAAATTGGGGAAACTACGCCCACCAGACGGTGCACATTATCTTCACTGATAAACGGAATGATGCAGACGTGGCTCCGACACCTTCTGAGGAAGTCTGCTTTTGATGTTGCCATCATCTAGCATGAACACCAGTGTTTCTTTCACTTTTTCTTTTTTTTTTTTTTTTCACCCTGTCCTGTCCGGCAGCTTAGGCAGAGTGAAAGGTCTGGGTGCCTGATGGTGCTCGACAGATTAGCTCTGCAAAGGAGTCTGAAACGCTCCTCATTTTGTATGGAGAGCCAGCAGAGAGCCATAGAGGGGTCCCCCCAGCCCTGGCCAGAGGAGACCCATAGCAGGACAGGAGAAAGCAGAATCCCAGCCCGGCCAGGGTTCTACACTCCCAAGCGCAAGCGAAGCGAAGCCCACATCCCCGAGACCCCGCCCACCCGAGGCCCACCCAGACCCCTAACATGGGGCCAGCCACCACGGGGAGGCGAGAGCCCCCACGACACGCCCATCCCAAGGGGGCCTAACGAGGCCCAGTGCAAGGGGCCATGGAAGGAGCCCCCAAAGCCAGGAAGCCTAGTTGATGGACCTGGTGTGTATGGTGGAACCCCGGCCAAAACAAACAAAAAAAACACAGTGAGGCCCAAGGCCCACTCATATTCTATGAACTGATGCAATCCCTGGTGATGTGCCCACAAAATCCCAGGGACACCCAAACCCCCCTCCCAGCACGCCACCAGCAATACCCCAGGACAGGACAGTGCCACTCCCCAGGCCACATGTCCCCACCACCCAGCTCGAGGAAGAGAAACAGCGCAATGTAAATGGGAAGGTTTTTTTTTTGAAGAGGCACACATACTCTCCATAGAGATATGGTCTAACAGAAGATCTATATATCGTTTTATGCTTAATTTCTTTTTAGATTTCCCGTTCACAAGGATGGTTTTCTTGGTGATACTTAGGCACATACTTATTGATATCCGTATTGATATGAGTGAGGTCCAGAGCATGCAGAATGAGGGGAAAGCCTGGACGGGACGTCCTAGACATGTTGACAGGTCTTCACATATCCTACGCCAGAATAGATTGACATGCATGTAAGTATTTGGTGTGTTACTGTTACAATGCATATAGATGTTTGAGTCTATGTCCTGTCTACTTTGTTCTGTGCAGGATTTAGGACTGTATGAGTTGTAGACTGGAGCTTTGGGTCATTCTAAATGGAACAGATTTGTCTCCAAAACTTATCATGTGGGTGAATAGAGTGGGCGACACTTGGAGGTTAGGAGAGAGACTGTACTGTCTGTTTGAGCAAGTAATGCATAAATGGCTTAGAGTAAAAATTCTAGAAATGTCTTGCTGTTTATTCCATATGTTCCCACCAGTGCGTGAAATGGTGCCAAGCTGCAGCCTTAGATGACGTGTTCGAGGTGTGTCACCCCCTCATCACGCCATGCTGGGAAGTTTAGCGTTTTTTTGGTTTTGCAGAATGTCAGAATTGTTCTAAATTGGTGTGAGTCTGCATGGGATAAGTGAAGACCTGCTTATTTTAGGAAGACTCCCACCAGGCTGTCAGTGAAGTGCTTATATTTGTACTTTTGAAACAATTGTGGCGTTTGATGGTGGTTTTCAAGCTAATACGCAGTGGTTTATTGTTCCACAGGAATTTAGAGACTTCTGAGTCTAGTGATTTAAACCAGACTGGAGAAGGGTTAGTGGGGATCATTGAAAGAGGGAAACTGACTTTTGGTAGAATCATCATTTTGACAGGCGCGACTCTTCCCATAAGTGACATCGGCAGAGAGCTCCACCCTCATGAGGTCATCCTTTATTGTTGAGTAAAGGAGTATAGTTGAGCTTTGCTTGATCTGAGTGGATGACGTACTCTGGAAATCGTGGTTGATGGGCAGAACAGTAGATGTGGTCCAGTTAATGGGGTGTCCTGAGATAGATGAGAATTTGTTAAGTGTTTTTGTTTCTGTTAGTGAAGTATGTGGCCCTTTGAAGGAAAAGTAATACATCATCAGCATAAAGGCTTATCTTATGGTGTTCATTTCTTGTTTTCACCCTTTTGATGTTGTTATTTTGCCGGATTGCTGCTGCCAGAGGTTTGACAAATGTGGCGAGGAGTTAAGGAGAAAGTGGACAACCCTTCCTGGTGTCCTTTTGTAGGACAAAGCCTGGAGAAATATGATCATTTGTTCTAACAGAAGCTCTGGGTGAATTATACAGCGTTTTGATCCAGGTAGTGAAGTGTTTTCCAAATCCAAATTTATGTAATGTGTCAAATAGAAATTTCCAATTAACCCTATCAAATGGTTTTTCCTGCATCTAATGAGATTATTGCAGTTTCTAGATTATTAATGGTGTAGTAGTCGATTAGATTCAGTATCCTGTGAGTGTTACACCAGAACACCGTGTTTCTACTGGGTCCTCACAGCAGGGACGGCTGTGCCCCGAATGGCTGCTGTGGTCCAGTTTATTTTATTATTCTTACACTTAAACCCAGCAGGAAAACAGATAAAGTATTACTAAACTTAATGTAACTTTGGAGGGCACTGACTTTGTTTGAATAACTCAAACTCTATATTAGCTTTAGGTGAACTCGTGTTTTTGCACAGAATGAAGTGGTGTGGATTTCCCCCTTTATCCCTTTAATTGGATTTGTACTGGGGAAGTCCTAATATGAGCAGTGTTTCACGACCAGTAATGAGCAGGAGGATTTTGCTTGGTGTCCAATAACTATTGTATTTTAACATAAATATGGGCTAATTAATATATTATTAATATAGCTTTGGGGAAAAAGGTAACCTGTCCTTTATAGGGGAGCTATTTTATATCAATAATGTAGAATATTCATACAGCATAAATAAACATGGCTAAAGTTTCAAAAAAATGAGGTCGACATCTTTAATAGTAATTGCTCAGGTTTAGACGCATCTAAACACTTGTTTAGTGTTTCTCTCATGCTCTCATAGTGTCACAGTACTTGTAATCCAAATATAAAGAAGTTAAATTTGCTCAGCCTTCCTAGAAAAAGGGGCTCCAGAAAACACAGTGTAAAGTTTATATTTTCAGGCCAACGGCAGTGCCAGCACGTTTTGTTTGTCTCCACTATTGAAGCTGATTTTAGACATGGCTGTTGCTAAAAGATGAGTCTGCGCTGTCTGTGCAGGCCATGTTGATCGTTAGTAGCTCAAGCTGCGATGTCTTCAACTAAAATCAGGAAAAAGACTTGTGGATACATGTTTTTAATGGGAGCCTTATTGAGATATGAGCTAAAACCGCTTATTTGAGACATGTGATGAACTGAGGGTCTGCGTTTTTTTTTTTTTTTTTTTTTTTCCAGACAGAACTATTTAAGTGGAGTCCCAGAGTAAAAATATGAAGCTGGAAATTAGCATAATAGGTCTTGTTTAAGTTACTGAAGATGTAAATCCAATATTTCTTGCAGCTGCAGAAAAAATTTCCACCCATGAACCACTGGGATGCTTTTAATGTGAAACAGCTGCAGGAAATGTAATTCATTTTTCTTAAATGCAAGCAAATCTTTGTTAGTGGTTGTGTTGTTCAGTAATACCAGATTTACAAAACAATTTGACATTCCACCCGGTCACACCTATTGCATATTTACTCATTATCTCCACTATACTGTGTTCAAACAGTATATCCAACATAGTAGTATATACTGCTCTGATTACACGCGTCCCAGTTTGTCTTAGTTCCTCTTTTCTTGCAGTCCAGCATGTCATCCTGGTGCTGTCAACTGGTCTGGCTTTGTTTTTCAAGTCTGTCTAGCTGTCTGTAATTATGTAATTTTTGGATTTTTGCTCATCTACTGCTTGGCTTTGACCCTTGCCTGCAAAATGAAACTCTGCTTTTTTTGACTGGATCTGCTTTCTCTGCCTCAAGGAGGAACTGTTCATAAAGAGAACATCTTATACTTTGAAAATATATGCACATTTCCTGCATCGAAACCATATACGTACATTTCTTGCATCAGAAGTTTTATATAATTTGAAATATCAAACTTATAATTTAGCAAAAAATGTTTGCAAAGATACGTTAATGCATGTAGACAAACACCATTAGAGTCGCTTTGGCTCGTGACAGTTACATGGCTGAGTTTGCAAGATGCTACCCGTTTATACATGACTTTTTTTCTCCCCAGCTCCTTTTCCTGTTCTATCCCCCTTCAGTCTTGCGTGAGCTATTTAACCGTCAGAGCCTCTGAGCCGTCTGTGTCCCCACTCATGTCACCTCTACAAGACAAGAAGGAACTCATTTACTGCCTCCTCCTCTCCTTTAGTCGTCCTCTGTGTTGTCACTGAATAGCAAAGTTCACAGCACAGTCAACCTGTTTTCATGTCTTTTCTTTTTTTTTTCTTAACAACAAACGCCCGTCACTCGCCCTTGCAATCAAAGTAAATGAGCAAAGACACAAAGACCTGTGCACATGCAATCAAAAGACAAATACTGGCACTTGTGGCATGCGCACACACACACACACACACACACACGCACATGCACACACACGCGCGCACGCATACAAATGCACATTCAGAGCCTAAAGTTTTATGGGTGAGTGGTTGTACAAGCTTAAATGGGTTCTTAAGTACAGGGTATCTACCCATTGAGACCAGAACTACATCAGCCACTCTGTCATTACTGAGGACACACGTCACAGCTGAGTGTGTGTGTGTGTGTGCGTGTGTGTGTGTGTGCTCACGTTTTGTGACCATGATGAATTTCCTCTGCCCTCCCTTCCTGCCTCCTCATCCTCCTCTCTTACCTTCCTTCCCACTCCTTCTTCTTTTATATCTCACTTTCCACCTCTTGTTCTCCTTGCTGACACTAATCCCTCCATCCCTTCATCTCCAACCATCCAGAGTTCCCTGCTGGTGTGGCTGCTGTGTGTTTTGGCAGGTTACAGTGGGCCTCGCCAGTCAAACCAGAGTCGGCTCAGCGTGGGCTGGAAAAACTCACAGGGTTAGCTGCAGGCCGTCATCCACACATATAGACAGATGCAAATGACGCACACACTCGCACAAAACTATGCGGACTCATACGCATTAGCAAAAAGACAAATATGCACTCCTTGTTTTTACAACACAGCTTTGAAATAAGTGACCTGACAACGGGCATTTGTCTCTGTGTCATTTTTGGCAAAGGATAATGGGAAATGCAGTTTTTCCACAGATGCCACATAAATCCTCACCTCGAGTCTATAACAGCTCAGAGTGGAGAAGTTGAATTATGCTGAATACCTCAACCTGAACGGCTGGGGATTTTGTTAGTGTCAAAAAAAAATGTTTGTTTATTGTAAATGGATTTCCTGCTGTTAGGTTGACTTCTGGTGGACAGTGTCTGTGCTTATACAACATCCAATTCAACTGTCTGAAGGACCAATGCACCTTTTTTATTTACTTGTCATTTGTTTCTAACGGAAATAATGAAATAAACGATGGCTTACTGTTCTGTATGTACAGCACGTACTATACATACTGTATGGCTAGATAGGGTATATTTGACAGAAAAATTGCTGTGCTGTTTTAGATTAGTTCTGTGCAACAGAACAGTCTATTGAGCTTTAAGTTAATTAATACCACAATAAAATGCATGTAATGAGGCAAACGGCTGAGGTAGGAGGAGAGTAGACAGCACAGATTGCCTGATTTTGGACGCGGCCTCGGCACCAAATTATGATTCACTCCCTCGAGATAAAGAAGGACTCTCTGGCTCTCTGTTTGTCTGGCATTCTCAATGTGACAGACAGATGAGTCATAACAGTGTCCCAGAGCTGACAGGCTGTTGAGTCGAACAAGAGGAGATGTGGAACAAGAGGTTGGACAAGAGGAGAGGACAGGATTGGGGAGGGAGGGAGGGAAGGAGGGGGAGGCACCCGCCTCATTCTTGCCATAGTCGGTCAAAAAGGAATGCAAGTGAAACTAACTTTTGTCTTTGTCATGGTTTTTGCTTGTGTTACTAGATAACATTTAGCGCTCTAAATCACCCACACCTACACACGCAAACTGCATGCAGTACTTTTTCCAGCTTTTTGTAATACATTATGTCACGTGGAATTTGAGTGATACATGAACATGAAAATTTCAGCCAACAACCCCATCATTTTCCCACCACGGCCCAAGAAGGAGCCCATGGAGTTTTGATGCAGTTCTATGTCACAAAATACATTTCTTTTGTTAGCAATGAGGACTTTTTTGATTGAATGTTCAGAGGTTAGAGTGGGAGGCATCACACTTAGGGTGAGAAGTGATTAACAGTTCTCAAAAATTTGTACTTAACATGTCGTGAGAGCCACAAATTTTCTCTCAGCGCATTTTTTTAGACTGTAGGCAAATCATCTGTCACACAGCGGAACTATCTCAGCAAAAAGACTCACTATTTTATCCATGTTGCTCTATGTGATAATAGTAGTACTCAAACGCACCCTAAACCATGATTTTCAGGAGGGAAGGAAAAAAAACGGCTTTTTGAATTAACTGTGTTATAACACCACACACAAATCATCCAAATCATTGTGCTCAGTCTTCTGTGTCTCGCAGCATTAAATTTAGACATTAACAGCTACAGTCTTGGAGTGTTAAGCAAGAGTTTGAAAGGTGTCTCTCAGCTGAAGTCGTGTCTCACTCAACATGAAACCTGCAAAGCTATTATCACAATAGCAACATAATGGCAACAGCTAGCTGCAGCTGAATTCTAGCTGATACAGATAAGATAATTATACTGCTTCTCTGCGTTTTACAGAACACTTGACTGACATTTCTGTCAATGTTTCATATCAACTCATGTTATTGTTTAAAAACAATTTAGTAAGCTCAAACATAAATATGTCAGCGAGTCATTACATAAACATACTCAAAAAAATAAAGAAAATATGCAGTCTACTGACTCTTGTCTCTCGATATTTGCAATAATTTCTCAGGCGATATTAGGTGGATCTTGACGCAGGTCCGCGTTCTCTAAGTGCACCTCCAGTGATTACCGATGCATTAGTGCACAGAGTAAGAGCAGCATTTTCATGTTTCATTTCAAGCAAATTTTCTGGATAGCACTGGGAAGTGAAGGATTTATTCTGCTTGTCATCTTAATCTAAATCCGTGATTCCCAAACTGTGGGCTGCGCCCCTATGGGGAATTGCTAATTATTACAGGGTGGCTGGTTACAGTCACACCCTGTGGACACTTTGATTGTGCGGTCACCTGTGAAGTTCTTACATCCAGCAGATGGCGGTGATCTAACATTTATGACCTTTCGCAACCGTAAAACAAAACTTGCCTAAACAGAAACAGATGATTTCCAAACTGAATTATGTAATGACTGACATTGTTGCCACGGTAAAACTGCTATTAAAATAAGAACAGTCGATGTCCGAATTTTTGCTAAAGAAAAGGGATCTGATCACATCGCTGTGTCATTTCACGCGGGGTCCTGGTGGCTGTCGCGTGGGAAGGCCGACATGTTTATGGGTTGTTTATCTGTCCATCCCAGTGCCAGCAGGGAAAGTCTTTAAATTTGCCTGACTTGACAAATGTGAACTCAGACTCAATAATAAACCGATTAGATTTTGGTGGTCAGAGATCAAGGTCATTGTGACATCACAAGACTCAATTATGGCCATGACCCTCTGTTGAAAATGATGAAATGGTCAACTTCACTGTCATCTGTATCGTTCTTTTCAGTGCTAATCAAAAGGAATGCCTGGGGTGAGTTTCTTGAGTCTTGACACAAATGTCACCTTGGGTCAAGGATGACTTGATTTTGGTGGTCAGAGGTCAAAGGTCAAGGTCCTTTTGGCATCGCAAAGCATGTGTTTGGACTTCAGTCATATACTGGTGATAAAAATGTTTTAGAAAATGTTGAATGGGATGAAACAAGGAAGCTATGCTCTGAAAACATTTAGTAGAATTCATTCAAAGTCATCATGACATACATTATGGACAGACATGGATGTTCTTTGCAACTTGACTGGCTCTTGAACGCATACGACCGCGGGGCAGGAATTCAAGTTGAACTGTGGGATGAGATCAGAATCGACTTTAAGAAAAAAAGAAAAACAATAAACCACTAAACCATCTAAAATTTTTGTATTTTGATCATTTTTGAGGCTTCATGCGCCTTGTGTGTAAAAGACTGTGCGGCTTTAATACTATAACATAACTTCATTGCAAAATCTGCAAAGGGTGGGCATGCAATATTCATAAAACCATGCATCCCTGCACATCTTTCCTTTAACCTCCCAGTTAACGTGAGCGCAGCTGTCGGCCTGCCTTTTCTCCTCTCAAGGATTACTATGCAAATGAGTCTAGAAGCGCTGCTGCTCTCATCTATAGTCCAGCTAATAATGGATAATTGTGCAGGCAATCAACCGAATTTAAAAAAATTAATGAATGATTTTCTGAAGTAAAAATAATTGGTTAAAAAGGAAATGTTTGTCTCAGTAAACCACTTTCTGCATGTTTGGTAACGCATCTCGCAAGTGCCTCTGCAACCGTGCTTCCCTCTCGTGTGTTAAAGTCTCCGTGTCATATAAATTGATCATTTTTACCGTAACTAGTGAACATAGTTTTGGCACAGTAAGAAACTACGGTGATTCATCAAGGAACAACTGTTCATAGTCTTTTTTCATAGTCTGCCTCAATAAAGGATAACTTGAGGTGGAAAGTTATTTTATCATGTTTCAGTTTTTCAATGTTGCAGTTTGGTATTGTCAAATGACCGAGCCAGACAAGAGTTTTTTTGTGATACCCACAAATTGTCACAGCAAGTTTGCATGGTCAACACTTCAAGTTTTATACATGCAGTTATGGCGCATGCAACATTTTGTACCATAGACGCTTTGATATATGAGGCCCCGGGTCTATTATACTGCATGCCATTTAATCTGTAGAGGACCACATGTATAAACTGCTGTATCTCTATTCTAGCCTCATTTGATTTCATAACCGTTGCTTGGGACGTTTACCTCGTTATGTCTGCGGCAAACACAGTGCGACATTTCCGCATGAGCGTACATATGTGTGAATGTGATTATGCGCACTCGTGTGTGTCTGCTGTTACTAATCTGTAGGGAGATGTAAGTGCGTGTCTGTGCGTGTCTGTGTGTGTGTGTGTGTGTGTGTAAAGAGTGTGTGTGTGTGTTTTTGTGTGTGTGT
>CAAKHG010013405.1:8037-18491 GCA_901007715.1 Dactylopterus volitans
CAGCACATCACACACAGGAAGACGGATTTGTGATGACGTCTTTTTTGATTCATCTGGCAAAGCACAAATCATCCAGCATGCCTTTTACCTGCCGGTGCTTTCAGTTGAGATTAACATACAGAGAAAGGTCACTCCACTCTCAGCCTCTCTGCATGCTGCTGCCACTGCTCCTCCTCATCCTCCTCTCGCCCTGGTGTTAGTGTGTTAGTGGGACACAGCGGAATGGAGTGCAGAATTGATTTGAATAAAGTGGGAAAATGTATTTAGAATCTTTCGAATGGGCGGCTCACGGAGGACGGGATTACGAGAGAGAAACACAATGCTGCTTCTCTTGTGAAATTAGAAATTGATTAAACCTCTTTGCCAGATGTTACTTTGAGCCTGACTAGAACAGCATGGAGCTTTACAGGCGAACCCGCAAGGTGTGTTAGCGGTGCGCATTCATCGTGTCCTCAAACGGAATAGAACAGGCTATTGATTTCATTATCGGGTGCATATATATTCACTGGTGAGTCACCTTGTGTTTGTATCATTTCGAACATTGACGCGCAGCATTACAGTGCAGTATGTTGCCGTGGCGCTGAGGGACTTCATAAAGGCACTGCCACTAAAATCACACACTGAGTCTGTGGGTTCTTTCAGCAGAGACAGTGCGCGCGCACGCACGCACATGCACACACACACACACGGAGGAGTTACAGAAATGAGGTGAGAGATATGCGGGAGGTAGATGAAGAAGAATGAGTGGGAACGTGCATCCGAGCTTGAAAACAAGCAGCAATCGAGCTACGTGAAGTTCCACTATCACAATGACTCATATTCCACAGTTATGCTTACTAAGGCACGCTTTAGTAAATGTCTGTCAACTTACTGTATTTGTATTGTTCACTGAAGCGTCTGTCCATCGCTGGTATTGCTGCAGTTTGCATGTGTCCCATGGCGGTTGTGGCACCAGTGATCACCATCTGTACTGAAATGTAAAAAAAAAAAAAAAAAATGACGGGATTAGAAAATACATGCCAGCTTCCAACTCCATTTGTTTCTGTGACTTTAAATTCATTGATGCATATTTTCAGAAAAAGTTAATTTCTTTTGTATGCATATATGTGTTCCATGTGCTTTGCTTCTTTAAACATTATGATCATGGATCCATTTGTGGCCATGTATTGGCCAGAAGCGCCCATTGAATGTGGACTGTGTGATGCCATTGAGATAATGCTGTGGGTGTGCTGGCTTTGTGGCTCGATCTGGCTTGAAGCTTCTGGCCTCTGATTCCCTTAGCGGGGTTATTTCTCCATAGCTGTCACCCCCCAAACGATTTTTCAGAGAATCCTTCCAGATTGTCTTTCAAGAATGCAATGTATGTAGTGGTGCTTCGGTTAATCCCGTCAAACCAAAGCATTCGCTTGTATGCAAAAAAAAAAATTGTAAATTTTGTTCACTTTGTAATACCAGACACACCATGACCCAGAGACACTAAAGTATGTGTAGTTCTTAATTATTTGGATGATAAAAAAAGTCATGTAATTTTGCTGCTGTATTTTTAAATACAGCCATCAACATGTGATTGAAGTGAGGACTCTCAGCTTTAATTCAAGAGGCTGAACAAAAAAAAAAAAAAAAAGCATTTAGAATGTAGAACCATTTATATACACCGTCATTTTGTAGAGGTTCAAAAGTGACTGGACAAACGAACAGTATAAAAATGTTGATCGAAGATGGAAGCCGAGTATCTTGAGGCGTCAACTTGCAGCGTCATCTGCACCAAAGCCCTTCCTCTCCACTGTGGTGACCGGGAATAGACCAGGCCACACAGAGGAAATTAGTGACATACACATTAATTGACAGTCACACATTAATTGCCTGGAGTCTGCGGAACCCATTGACGTCACCAAAAGCTGAGTTCCCTCTGCTCTGCCAGGCCTTTGCCACCTCTCCAGTTTGCAACAGACAAGCCTGCTGGTCACCTGCTGGTCACCTGAGCACTGGCCACAATGCTGAACCGAAAAACTCCATGAAGATGAAAAACAGGTCCGGATGCGGTTGAGGTGATTTAATGTAAAACTAGAGGATCGAGAGGGTGGCGAGCTAGCGTGTGTGGGTAAAAGCAGGTATATCGCTTATGTGCACAGGCATATGGTAAAAGAGTGTGTAAACAGGCGTGTGTGTATATGTGTGGGCGTTTTGTGAGTGTGTTAATGCATGGCCTTTGTTGGTAAAAGAAACCAGGTCAGCAGAATCAGGCCCTTTGGCATAACATTCAATGGAGCGTGAGCCTCTTTCTGTCTCTGGCTGACCCTCTCTTTTTTCATCGTAGCCACTTTTACACACACACACACACGCACGCACGCACAGCCTTTCTCTGCATCTCAGCTTCTTTGTATTTTAGTTGGTTTTGATGCCGTTTTCCCAGCATTTCTCAGTGCACCGTTGTTGGTGCATGAGTCAGGTTAGATCTGTTTCAGAATTGTGTGTGCGTGTGTGAACGCACGTGTGTGTTTGTGAGTGTATAGCATGCATGATACCGGGTAAATCCCCCTGTTGCTTTCTGACTTTTGCTCTGATGTGAAGTGCTCTGTGCAAACGATCACTGCTCTCTGTTTCACTTGGCGGCCAGACCACTGGTCCTCAGATATTAAGAGAGCATAGCAGAGAAGATGCAAGAATCAAGGATTTGATTATGGTTGACTGCTGTTTTTTAACAAAGTTTAATTTGTTGCATCTTTTTCATGTCATCTGTTTCTGGCCTCAGTCTGTCCTAAGGCACACGGAGGCTGAATATTACCACTGATTTTCCATCCCTTTGATTTTTTATTAATTTGCAATGCCTATTTTGTTCAGATATGAAAGCCATTATACAAGGAACCCTCTAACCTGGTGCATTTATGAAAAAAATAATGGAATCCAAAACAAATGGACTGTACCGGTCGCTTGCAGTAAATTCTGGGATACCAGTTAGAGTCAGTCTGACAAAAGTTTGTAATTACAGCCAACAACCCAGGAGCTGGTATGAATATCAATCCATTCAAACCAGCAGTATACACAATCAAAAACACAAACATATGGCACCAGAGTATCACATGTTACCTTCATATTAATGTTGAATATGTGGTTAGTGTGGCTGACATCCTCCGAAACTTATTGAACACATATTGTAAAAATGAATGCATTTAAAGATCGGTCTCAGAACCTTCTGAACTGATATCGGATTACTCCAAAGAAAGTCGATCTTGAATCAGTAAAATCAATTTGTGAAACCCAGCCTTTCTATACACCAAATAAAAGTGAAATAATATATGCAAATGCACAATACATTTGATGTATGTTTAATGCATGTTTTATGTCATCAGTGTCTGAAATACAGTATCGAACAGCGAAACCTTCTGTATTTTAGACCCATTGCTGCTAATTGTGGCACCAGGGTGAGTGTGTTTACTCCGACTCTCAGCAGAAAAAGGAGCAGCATACTGCAGACACAAGTGTGCTTCTTGTTGTGACTGCTGAGATGAACCACATGTCACACCATGTTTTGGGGATGTCAGCCACACTGACCACACAGTCAACATGGCCACCCTGGCATCCTGCTGTAGCTCAGAGTTTATTTGGCCGGTAGCACAGGGTTGCCAGTGTGCAGTCCCCCATCGCTGGAAGCTTTGGGCCATATGCTGATGCTCATGATTCTCCATGATATCCAAGGTTTTGGTGTGAAAATACCATGTCTTTCCTTTTGGCATCAGATGATGCCGCTCTTTACCCCTGGCATCCAGGATGCTCCGTGCTTCAACACATATTGACTAATTTTGGTGCCCAGTCTTACACACACTCCAGATACACCCCCACCCTCCCCCACAACCACCACCACCCACACTGCCCCCACCGAACCACACACACCAGGCTTGCATTTCCTTACGAACAAGTGTCTGTTGTCTAGTGGCCCTTTACTCTATAAGTTCAAATTTTATAGTCATCACACTAATTTAAGTTTTTTTTTCCGATTTGCAATCACTATGTCAATTTTTATAATGCTGCTGCCCAGGGAAATCATAAATAAATCAATCTGCAACTTACTTTTTTCCCCCTTTACTATACATATATTATTGTGATATTTGTTTTTCAATTTTTGTCTGAAGATGTCTGTAAAATATGAAAAATGCTCAGCGCAATCCTCCAGAGCTCAAAGCAAGACTCATTTAAGTGTTTATGTTGTCTGATAGTCCAAAGGCAGACTGAATGGTTTTTTTTTTGTCACCAAAAAGATGATGACGTGCTTGCATTTAAAAAGTGCTTTCCCACCTTAATGGTACTCAAAGAACTCCACCGTTGCCTCATTCACACACATTCTTCCAGTGATAGTGGAGGCTGCCATGATGGAAGCCAACCTCCTCATCATGAGAAATTTGACGTTCCATAACTCACTCAAGGACACTAGGTACAGTCTCTGCCGGAGCTGGGGATCGAATCAGTAACCCTCCGATAACAAGATGGCCAACCCATATGAACTATGGATGGTAATGATTAATCATTAATCCATTAATTGCCACAGGACACAGTGCTTGTAAATGTAGCAAAGCCATGTGAAAACAACTCTTGTACATCGTCAGTGTTGTATTTCTTGAAAAGTCAGCGCCTGATGGTTGCAGTTCAAGTTATTAATTAGGAGATGCTGAAGTGACGCTAATGCAAAAGCAATAACTCATAACTTATTCACTTTACGTGAGTAAGGACATGATGCCCATAAATGCAGTGGACAGTAATGGGTTTTAAGGCATAGCTGAGCTGGTAGAGTGGCTCTCTGGTAATTGGAAGGTTACTGCTCCGATTCTCAGCTCCGGCACAGGCCATGTCAAAGTGCAAGACACTGAACGCCTAATTTCTCCCTAGTTGGCACCTTGCATGGCAGCCTGTGACATCAGTGTACTGAGAAAAGTGTCTGCTAAATGAACTGTAGAATTGTACAATGTTTGTCGATAATAAATTACATTCAACCAGGCTATTGTACCTACATGTACCGGAATGCACTTGTGCATCTGACTCCAAATTCATCCAATCCTGGCCGGCTTATGGGACCGGTGTCCAATAACTAGTTCTAGGGTTTGTGCGGCAGCAAGGCCCCTGGTAGCACGGAGGCAAGGACTAGAAATATGGTGTTACAGCCATTCAGTGTAGCACACTCTGAAGAATGAACTGCTTCAATTTACCATCAATGCTGAGAGGAAACACGCATGAAAAGTAGTGGAATCTCCCATCAAACAAACCGTCGGTGTAGTCACTTTATCAACGTGGTTCAGCGACCCCCTCCAAGTGCCTCCTCCTCACCTCATCATACAGTCCCATGAGGAAGGAATAATTTTGTGCTTTGACTTCTCCGGTTTTTTTCCCCCTTCTTTTCATGATGATCATTTTGAGCCAGCGTTTCTCCGTCTGCTGAGCTTGCATCACACTGTAATCGCCGATCTGTTCCTCAAGTGCAATACCAGTAAGGGGCACGTCTGACTGTCTGGTGCTAAAATGTGTGTCAGACAGCATGGAACAGTCATTTTGTTGGCAGGGGGCATTCTGGGTAGTCATGCCTCATTGATATGTGTGGAGCGTGTGTGTGTGTGTGTGCGTGTGTATGTGCGTGTGGTCGTTTGGGGACATGCTGTCAGACTGACTCTGCTCCCTCCTCATGACACATCATGTCGGCTGCCTGGAGTGCTTTGTGCGTGACTGCTGACCTGCCTGTGTGTCCAGCAGACATGCTTCAAAGCGTGTGTGCGCATTGGACCTGTGTGGTGCTTGTTCCACTGAAAAAAAAAATAAAATAAATAAATCAAATTACGTTAAAATGGTCTAACAAGCATATGGGTTTTGTCTGCTTTACCTCTGTGTCAGTGTGGTTTCGTCAGTATTTGACCACAGCGCTCTGCTCAGTCTCAGTAAGAGAGTTGTCAGTGTCAGCGTGACGCCGGCAGCGTGCAAGCGCCAACCAATATGGCCGTCTCATGTGAGTTAGTCACCCTGGTAATGCTGAAAATCAGTTGTCCCAGAGGAGAGAAACTGGTTATATTAGCACTAATCTACTCTCTCATAGCCATGCCTCTGTTACCACGGCAACAGAGAAAGGTCAATTAGGATGGAATTCTAACAGGAAGCTCCTATCACTGCTTGATCTTTCTTTTTATCTTTCTTCTTTTTCTTTACTGTCTGGTATATCGTGTTTCTATTGCTCCTCTGTGCACAAGCTTTCTCAAAATTTCAGCTAAGGAATTAGTCTTCTAATTATTATCATATTTATCATACCCTTTCTTACTCCTGCCTCTCCTCCCAGAGGAGTTTCTCGGCTACAGTTAATTTGTCTTCTCTTAAATACTCTGTGCCATGTTTTGTGTTTGAATATGTGCGTGTTTTACCATACAGATGGTCTCATTAGGTCTCAGCATTAGCTCATTAGTGTTTGTGGGCTCATGGTGAAGCCTGCGTGCGTCAGGCAGCTAGAGAAGCAGGGTTAGTTGAAGTTGCCTGTAGCGGCAGAAAAAAATTGCTTGTGGGGGACGTGAAGGACAGCACCTGCCTGAAGTGCCTTTGAGCAAGGCACATAACCCCTGAAAAAAACACTTTAACGACTGCTTCTCACTTCCGTGGTGCTGAGAGTTAATTTCCTGTTTTGAAGTGTTAAAGTCGTATACAATTTCAAAAAATAAATGTGTGTGTTTGCGTGCACGCTGACGTTTTGGGTCCCGAAACTGGACATGGTACATGTACTGTGCTACAGTTCGTATAGGAAAGTTACAGCTAGTCCAGGAGAGGAAATAGAAATGCTGCACTTTTATCTTTATTATCATAGTCAGATTAAAAAAAAACAAACTGCTGCACAAACTGTGCAGAAACATAATTTCCTATTCTCTTATATAAGCAGGTTTTTTAGAAATCATACCAGTGGGGTTGCATAACATTATAAGTAAGACTGAATGGAGACTCCTCCAGACGCCCAACTTCACAATCAAACTAAATTAAAACTGAAAGACTCTCAAGGGTTCTAACAGTTTTCACTTTGTGTAGAATTTGTTTTTAATGTAGATATTGACAACACCGAGAAATAAAACTTTCAGGGAAAGGCGCAGAATTTTTTTTAACTCATCCAATTACTGCTGCCACTGTTTATGCAGAAACTGGTGGAAAAAAAGAGATGAATTATGCAAGGCTAAATGTCTCTGATGGCACCATGCTCAGGAAAGGGAACACTGAGCTGCCGTAATAATAATGATTATCATATATAAAATATCATATGTAATAATATGATCCTCAGGTGGTTCACATTAGTTTTTCATTTGAAGTTGATATGCTCAATTTATCGGAGTCAACAGAAAACCTTCTGTGACGACACCCCTTCTTTGCCATCAGTGAGGTGCCTCGCGTCGCGTGCGCCTCAGTGTGTGTGTGTGTGTGTGTGTGCGTCATATCTCACACTCCTCAGTGTGTGTCAGACCAGGTTGTGAAAGTGTCGCCTCTTAGGCTGGGTTGGTGAGCGATCTTGACAGCGTGGGACAGGATGTCCCGCTCTCTCTGAACAAGTCAGCATGCAGCTTTTCTGAGAGGCCGTGCTGCGCAGCTCTTCACGGTGCCGTCATCCTGTATGTTGGTGTTACTTAGACATTTCCTCTGCAGGGCGACATTTCTTATGCTCTTTGTCCTTGTCAAATGTCAGTTTATCCTCACCTCTACCTCCCTCTGTTCCTCCTTCTATGTTGCCTCCCTTTAACTTCATATGCATTTACTTTTTACCTCTTCTGCTACGCTCCCTTTCTGCCTTTTTTGTTGTTTTGGCCGTTCTCTTACATGAATTCCGCATTTTTGAAGGAGTTGCACCTTTATTTTTATTCATAAAAACTTATGAAAACGAGGAAAGCCCTATTGCTATGTGAATGTTTATTAGCTTTTACTTTTGTTTGATCCCCTGAAAGAATATGGAAATTTTTTTTTTTTATTTCACTTTCCTGTTGTTGTTGTTGTATTATATTTTATTTTTGAGTTTATCTTACACATGGAACACTGTGCTCAGTTTTGAAAGGAATTATATTCGTAAGTGAATGTGCTTATTGTATTTGTAATTTGCATTCTGCAATAAAAAAAAAAACTAAACAAACAAGCATGAACTCCCCATTTGCCTCCCTTTCATTTCACTCGGTTTGTCCTTGTTGTTGAATTTCTGCATCACATTCACTCTTTCGCTATTTTGCCTCCAGCGACATCAGTGTCTGTGTGTGCGCAGTTTATATACATGCAGGCGAGAAAATAGAGAGAAGGAGTGGAGGAGATGAATTGCTCTTTGACCTTTGTTATGGCTGAGCTGCAGACGTGCTTGCCCGACAGCGGCAGCGCCGTGCACTGCTGGGACTCGGTGTGTATCTTCTCAATGACTCATTCAGAGAGGACAGAGGAATAAAAGCAAAGAGAGGAGAACAGAGGGGGGGGAAAAATCTGAGCCTGTCACTGTCAGTGGTGACACTGTCTCCTGCTGAATTCCCCCACTGTTTGAACTCTGTGTGATGCTGCTGCACAGTGATCTCTGTAGTGTGTGTGTGTGTGTGTGTGTGTGTGTGTGTGTGTGTGTGTGTGTGTGTGTGTGCGTGTGTGTGTGCAGGTGCACATCAAAAGTAGTGGAGACTTAATGAAATACATGAGCAGCAGTTCAAAGAGCCTCGCTCAGCTGATTGTTCTCGCTGGTCATTTGACAAGATTATAAAAATTTAAGCTGAATCTCTTTGATATCTCAAATCTGAAAAAGCTGCTTGAAGACATTTGAAAGAGAAGCTGGATGAAAAGATCATTTCTGAAGTTTCATTATTCAGGAAACCATGAAAGAGCAGGTGGAGTCCCTCAGCCCGCTCTCACCACACATGGCTGTGATTGGTGGATGGACTCTGGGGACCCGCCCACCTTCACCTGAGCACTTCCTGCTTCCAGCAACTGGAAATCATCCAATCATAATCAATGTTAACGTGCAGCCACAGACAGGGATGGAGTTCCGGCCTGCAGGTGGCGCTGCTTCTGCACCCCGACTCAACACAGCGACCAATCGCGTTGTGTGGAGATTATTCGGTATTCTGAAATGGCTACTGTTTTTAGAACAGGGATTACTTGCAGGGATTACTTTACTTTACCGCATTAAAGGCTGGTTGCTTTGTGCCGTTGCAGGTGGCAGCCGGCAAAAATGCCTTTTAGGGTGGAAATTTCGAGAAGATTTTAACTAGGAACACAGTCAAGAGGAAGGTGGCAACGCCGCCGCGCTGGGACGCCGCCGCGCTTTCAGCATCCACAGACTCCACGTCTCATCTGAAGAAGCATCCTGAGGTAAGTTGGCTAATTAATCTTAGCTAGCCGATGGGGTGAGGTGCCGTAAGTTACCTTGGCGACGGTTCTGCTGTTACTCCGCTGGTCGAGATGCTCTCAGGCGGCGGGAAAAGGAGGGTTAACGAGGTTGAGCGGCTCCTGTTGGCAACATGTGATTGGCTCCTCACCCCTGCTGAAGCAGCTTCATCTCAGTAACGTGCTTAGCGTTCGGTCTCTGAACGAATGATAGGCTTCACTCTCACCTTTGTAAACGATTATGGGATGTTATTATGCTGTTTATATCATGAGCATGGCGGAATGTCAGCCTCACGCTGGCTACAACAGGAACCCGACTTCAGCGAGTAGTTTAAGTTATATTCTTAATTAAATTTAGATAAAAAATAGCTAGTTGTAGTTTGGACACATAGAGCAGACAAAGCTGCTCTATTTTAATGTTTTAATTTCATGTACTTGGCGTTTTAAGAAAAAATCATTCCAATAATCCTGGGTGATCAATAACTTTTTTTTAGTGGGTGACAAGTCAAGCACAAATCACAGTTTGTAATATATGAATATAATATATTCATTAATGCATTGCAGAATTTAATGGAGCTGTCCAGTGCTAAGATAGATGATTTTTAAGATAAAAGTAAGCCAGAAGTATTTACAATACACAACTTTACTTGAGTATCCAAGGGAATACAATACAGATTACATTTTAGGGCATGTAGTCAGTAATCTGCAGGGGAATACATTTTAAAAGTAACCCTCCCAACACTGTTGTTATCATTATCATTATCATTATCATTATCATTATCATTATCATTATTATTATTATTATTATTATTATTATTATTATTATTATTCATATTATTAGTAGTATTAGTATTATCTCATTATCTCAGGGCTGGTTTTAGTCCAAAGGTTAGAACCGGGTTTAGGGAATCTACCATGGCAATGAAGGTCCTAAGAAGAAGCAGAAGGCGACTCTGTGTGTGTGTGTCTGTGTGTGTGTGTGTGTGTGTGTGTGTGTGTGTGTGTGTGTGTGTGTGTGTGTGTGCCGGACCTGCCAGAAGATGTTGTCGATGGTGTTTCCCAGGAATCCTTCTCTGTTGTCAGAGGACAGCAGCTTTGGCCCCAGT
>CAAKHG010013412.1:3492-18288 GCA_901007715.1 Dactylopterus volitans
TAAAAAAAAAAAAAAAAAAAAAAAAAGACGAAACCACTTTACCATCCAAGTGTATGATTGTAATCAGTTTGTGATGCTGTTGGACTGTGCTGGGTTATACGGAGAGGTGTTCCTAACATTTTGGTCATCCCGCTCATATGCACCAGGGTGGCAAAAATATTAGGGACGCCCCCCCCAGTGTAACCCAGCACAGTTCCAACAGCATCACAAATTACAGTCCCACTGACAGTCACCAAAATATGTCAACACCTCTCTCACACAGCTTCAATAAAGTAAAAAAAAAATCAATGTAAAACTCCCTCCATCCATCGCAGGGCTGTCGCATTACATTCTCTTGTAAAAATGCAGTGGTTTTAACGTTATGGCTTAACAGCATTCAGTTTTGCAATATAAGAGCATTTCATCAGCATATATTGGCAGTTTTTGTTGACACTTCTCAGCGTAACTGCAGTCGAATGGTGGTTGCCGGGGCGCCCGACTGTCCATTTCCGTCCTAAAAAGTTGCCATAATCCTTGCATGCAGCTTTGCTATTGACAAAATAAAACTGCTATTTAGTGTCCGAGCATTGTTACGCTATTGCCACTTCAGATATCACTCTACTGTGCTGTATCCACCCCCCTTTTTATAAACCGACCATTAAGTTACAGCTTCGTCCATTTACTCATTATCACTCGTGGATATTTACTCACCATATTTAAACGGTTTCTACATTGAATCCCAGCGGCGGACTCCTATATTTCCGCGTCCTCTCTCTCCCCCTCCACCAGGATGACGCCCCCCGATCGGACCCGCCCCGTCTCCTCCCGGCTCCCTGACGCCGTCCCCAGAGTTCAAGCGCCCCGTCAGCCGACCCAGCGCCCCTGAGCGACCCCGCCGCTGCCCTCGCCGCTTGGCCGACGCCCCCGGGGGGAAGGCGATGCGGCGCTTCGTCTACTGCAAGGTGGTGCTGACCACCTCGCTGGTGTGGGTGCTGGTGGACGTCTTCCTGCTGCTCTACTTCAGCGAGTGCAACAAATGCGACGACCGGAAGGACCGCTCGCTGCTCCCGGCCCTCCGCGGTGAGTCCCCGGCGCCACTCTGGCGCCCGATGCTTTGACGCCGCCTGTGCCATAGTCCCCGGTTTTTGAAACGCTCCCCATCGGCGAGTTCAAAACCAGCATCAGGCAGCGGTTTCCCCCCTTCGGGTTTGCACGGCGTTCTCTCCTTCTCTTCCCAGACTTCAGAGGCGGTTAAAAGGTCATTTTCGCAGACTGAAAGGTTGCCTCGACTCCTTCGAGAAGAGGAGAAGATTAAGTCCACTTCCGTCTTTGATTTATCGACGTCTCCTGTGGGTTTTCTTTTTTTTTTTTTAAGCCGTCTTAATTTCACAAAACAAAAATCGCATTTGCATTTCACACATTTGGCGAACACTCTGGCAGCTGCAGTCGGATGAATTCCCGGAATCGTGCGTACTTAGAGGACCATAATATGCGAACATGCACTAAATGCATATATTCACTTTTTTTTTTTTTTTTTTGCCCATTTTAGCCACAACTGGGAGCAGTTAAGATCAATTTACTTGTCAGGAAATGTAAATTTTGCGGTGTTTTTCAAAAGTGTGTGTTGTTTAACGTGTTCAGGTAGTTTGTCTTAATCAGTGTTACAGTGCTGCGTGTCAGTGTTGTTGTTTTCGGGCAAAATTATCTGATTTCTGCGCATTACCACAATGATGGAGTCATATTGAAGACCGAGGCAAGATTTTATCATCCGCCATGCCCTTCATGTAGGGCTGCAACGACTGGCCGACGTAAGCGGTTACGTCGGCGTCAAAAATTTGTCGCATCCGTTTAATAAAAGGAGCGTTCTCACAGCATGATTCATTCGTGGCCGCAGTACACCACAGGAAGTGCAGGGGGCAGCACCGCTCCCGCTGTCTGCCACCACCGCGTTGAGGACTAGTAGCAACAGAGAAGAAGATGTTACAAATTATGGTGGAGGGAAAAAACGCGAGCCGGAAAACCAGACACTCAAAAGTGTGGGGATAATTTTTTCGGACAAAAAAGCCAAATAAATCTGGTAAATGCAAGAATACGTGGAGCAGACGGCAGCGCTGCAGCGACGCAGGAGCGCGTGAGCCGCGAGAGGCCCGCGCTCACCCGTCTTCAGGGACACAGGTGAGGTCTGGCATGCTAGCATGGCCTCGCGTCGGCGAGCTGAACGTGTCTCCGTCATGGATAAAGCTTGTTATGATAACATACGCGGGCCCATTAGCTGCATACGTAGCGCAGAGCTGCGTATGAGAGCCCAGGCAGGGTTGATAAGAGCCAGGCGAGCTACCGCCGGTTAAAGCTATGCTAGTTAGCACTTAAGTTCTAATGTTATCCAGTGCGTTAGCTAACTGTCCGTGCTGTGCGCCACTGGCTTTTTCTTTATTCAGCTGAAAAAGATGAAATATTACAAGACTGCCGAGACCAACTTTATCTAGATGGCAGGTTTATATTCATGGCACACAATGAAAATAATGGGATTCATTACATAAAATAACTGTAAAAGTACAGCACCAGTGCAAAGGTGATGAAATGACTCAAATGAAGGAAATGCTGAAAAATGAAAAACAAATAGGTCGTGCGATTATTTAGGTTAATTTTCAGCTTTTGTATATTTTATTTCTCTTTTAAAAGTGCACTTTAATTTGTCATTCATCTCGTTCCCCTTACAATTTGTGTTTATTGAAATATCTGATGAAGCAGGTCGCTTAGGTGAAAGATTAGATTGGGCTCTCATTCAGGCGATGCACTTTAAAGAGTTTTTAATGTTAACTGTATTTTTCCTAAAGGGAGGTTTTTTTGGGACTGGAAGTTGTGCTTTGGAACCTCATTTGAACTTCTCATTTCCCTCAGATGTTGAGAGCACGGACGAGCAGAAGCGAGATATTACTCAGTTAATAAGGAGCTGGTGGAGCCAGAGAGAAGTTTTAAAATTGCACTTTAATGTGTATTTTGAATTTTTTTTTTTTTTTAAATGATTTGTTACAGAATATGCGCAAGTTACCTAAGTTAAAATGTTTCGTGAGTCATTTAAATTTAAACATGCACTCAAGTCCTGAATATGAGATGTATCCACGAGGGAGAGCAATCAGTGCAGACGCTATTTTTAATCATCGTGAAATCTTTGATAATGGAACAATCTGTAATTTGCTGGCCCTCAACATCGAGCTTAAAATTAACATAGAAATCCTCACGTGCCAATATTAAGTGAAAAATAAGCCGCCATTTTAAGGGGAAATGGCAAATAGGAGATGATCTTTCTCGTTTTTTGGTCCCTTCGCTCTTGATCCCGGCGCATTAGCGTTTGCTTTTTGCGTTGGACAAATGAGGTTATGATTTGCTCATAATTTAACGTCCCGTCCGTGCCAGAGATGCTCCCAAGTCACGTACAAGTCAGGTCTGTGCTATGGCTGTAACAAGCGTTCTTTCATTTGCTCTATGCCGGTCCGGTTTTCGCAGAACCCTGCAGAAAGACATCCAAGTTGTTATCTTCATTTCAACATGCAAAATAACATTAAAAGCCTCCCTGCAGAGGTCACAACTGCATTTTGGATGAGGGGAACAGGGGCGCGCGGCTACGGTCCGGAGCAAGCATGACGTTCTACTCGCTAACGGACTAAACGCGAGTCGCTGTGCGTTCCACCGCACTCCTCCAGCAAGCCAGCCGGAACCGCAGGGTTCCGAGAGGGGAAGCCGCTCCTGTTATATTCAGGATGACAGGAAAAATATTGATTACCCGAAACAAACCAGTGGCAGCAACCCGTTCTCCGATGACAGTGCGACTGTATTGTACAACTACGCTGAATCTCCAGTTTATGTCCTATGAATCAACACCCGATAAGCCTGTGACATGACGTGCTCCGCAGCTAACGCGCGACCCGCCCGCAGCTGACGTCGGTAATCAACGCGCCCCCCTTCTCCCCCTTCCAGCTTTACGTCGGCAGGTATCGCGCTATCTCGCCATATTTGCAGCCAGTGTGGCGCGCAGGCGTCCATCTCCTCGAAACATCCTCCCGATCAAGCAAGCGAGCAAGCTAGCAACAGATATAACTTTATCATGCCTGAGCTGGACACGTCGGCCAGACGCACATAGAACCCTGATGTCGCTAGCTGACCCGTGCCGGCGCGGTTTTTCAGTTGCCTGGTAAAGTTGGGTCAAACCAGTGTTTTTCATTTTGATGCCTGTTTTAAAAAAAAAAAAAAAAATTATTTGTGGAGCCTTTTTGTTCGGGCCTGGTGCAAAGTAGCCAAAAGCGACGAGAAAGGGCGGAGCATAACTGCCGGGTGTGGTCGCCGCGCTGCTGCTTTCAGATGCGCTGCCGCTGCATACGACATCGTTGGCGGCAAAAAAAATAACCGGAACGGCGGATCAGGTCCGCGGGCCTCGTTTTGATTTCGAGGAAAAGGAATCCCGGGCGTCAAACGCATTTCGCTGGTATCGTGGCGCTCGGGCAGAAGCCGCACACCACCACGAACGTCCCCCCCTTGCTGCTAATTGCGTGGTTCAGTCAGAAGCGCTGTGGGTTTCGTTTTTTTTTCCCCCCGTTCATAGCAGCAGGGACTGCGCGTTAACAGTGTTTTCAGCGCACGCACACACGCGCGCACACACAACCATTAGCGAGCAGACGGTGAGGAGAAAATTGCTGAATTTGAAGTGTTTTAAATGTTTATTTACCTATTATCTCAGTGTGTGGTGTGTGTGTGTGTGTGTGTGTGTCACCCTTGAGCAGCTCACCTCCTCGCATGCCCTCAAGTAAGCAGGTTTTCTAAGAGGCTTGCTAAGCTGCTTTTAAGGTTAGAGTGAGGCAGGGCTGCCAGCCACTGAGAGTGATTATGATACAAACGTCTAAGGTTGCGCTGAAGCTGCTCCGCTCATTAAACAGATGAACCGCGTGTCAGGACCGATTTTTTTTAAATATATATATTTTTTTCGAGGGCGGGGGTCTCGCCGCGACACGGCGGGCCGCTCCAAGGTCCGCCACGACGGAGGCCTCGCGCGGCCCTGAGCCGACGGGCACATGCACCTCGTTAATGCCCCCGGGGTAGAAATCGGTAACGCGTAATAATACAGACGCCCCAAAAAAACAACAACCCAGGAGCAGTTGGCGGTGCGGCTCAGGCGGCGCCAGACGTGTGAACGGCGGCGGTTTCGGACGCAGCGCTTTGCGAGCCGCCTCTTTCCCGAAATCCGTTTGGAAGACGGCCGTCGTTGGATTATTGCGGCTTGAGCTCGGTGAAACCGGCCCTTTAATTTTGAGACGGGTCCGCGGGTGGCAGAAGTTGAACCTTTAAGATGGTAAGAAGTTAAGAGTAATTTCATTGAATGCATTTATATTAATGCAGTTCATTTGTGATTTAGAATCTTTTAAAATCACTTTTGATCTGCAGCTCAAGTCGATTCCTACTCCTTTGCATCCTTTTTTTTGGATATTAATCGTCAGTGATGGCATGTCGGGCCTCGCCAGGTCGACAGTGATTTTTCTTTTTCTTTTTTTTTTTAAGAATAAATTCATCATTACAGGCAGGTTTTCACTTTGAATAAACTCGATGGCCTTGCAAACCAGCCATATAGAGCATAAATACACAGTCTTACATAAAGACTTTTACTGCTGTGTTCCTAAGTGGCCCTTCCCTTTCAGCCCAGAGATGCGGCACACTATAGAATATATAAATGCTAAGATTCAGATAATTATAATTTCCATAATGGATAATGAAAATACACAATACAGTCATATAATAAGTCTTGATTTCTTGCTATACATAATAATGAAGGTTCAGCGCCGATCAAGAGGGAATGAAAATGTTGCACGACACTGAATGATGATAATTAATGTAATTTGCCGCCTTCGCCAAGAACGCAGCTTCACCTCTCGGCGTCATAAGAGATCATGTTGTTGCACCCAGTTACAGACTGGACTTGCACACATTAGTACAGCTGGCAACGAAGAGATCAATGAAGGAGATTTTTAGATTTTAAGTAAGGCAGCGACCGATTATTGTCATCGTTGATTAACCTGTCGATGATTTCCTCGTTGGGTGGATTAGTATTTTGGTCTATGAAATGTCGGAAAATGCTGAAAAATGATGATCATTGCTCCTTAAAGAAAAGAAACCAGAGGATCTTCACATTAAAGGAGCTGGAATCCTGTTTGTTTGGGGTTTTTTTATCCTCTAACAAATTACAAATTAAACTGCTTAACTATCAAAATAGCTGATGATTAATTTAATAGTTGACAACTTATTGATTTTAACTAATTGTTGCAGCGGTTAATTGGAGGCGCGCGCAGTGTTTTCCATGTTAAGCGGGTCACGCTTACATCCGCTTTATAGCCTTTTTCCCTGCAGCCTTTTCATACAAGATCACGTACTTTTACTTTTTTTTTACTTTTTTTTATTTTTTTATTACACAACATTCTGATTGTGTTTTCCGTCGGAGTCACGCCCTCTGGGAAAATACACAAGCTCCAGCCTCAATATATTCATAGCTTTATTTCCTATAAAGAAACGGCAACAATTCGAGTTAAAGGTGAAGACTGCAGCGGGGAGCAACGCTGATATGTGCGTATATATATTTTTCTTTTGGTTTAGCCGTCCCGCACCGAGTTTTGCGGACAGCCGCGGTCCCCATATTTACACTGAGGCTGTTAGCGGATAGAGGCCCTTTTTATTTTCATTTTATCAAGCCTGTCTCCAGCGTCTGGAACTGGAGTTCTTCTGCCCCTCTTTGTTTCCTTGATCAAGTGGAAGAACTATTGAAATCCTTTCAACCGCTGCCAGAATGTGTTTGCAGGAAGAAGTGGATTTGTCTTCTAACAAAAAATAATAATAAGAGAAAAATTCAGTTCCGTTACAAACCACAATTTCACAGCTTTTGATCAACTGATTTTACTGTTCGATTAGTTGAAAATCCCCAAGAGTCAGAGGATAAGGAGAATAAGTCAAGTAAATCACGAAAATCAGACCAGCGGGGGTCAGGTGGAATACACCTTTTTATATATCACTTACTTGGCATTAAAATAATCAGCATCTTATCCACGTCCGGCGTCTCTCCGTGTTTCTAAAGCAGATGTTTTTCCTGTCCAACCGCAACAGTTTGCCGCCAGTTTTAAATGTGTCAGCAGGCTGTTGGATGTTGCTCGGGCACGAGGAGGCATCGGGTCATGACACCTCCAGGTGTGCCGCAGAGCGCAGCATTAATATTAATTCTTGACTGCGAATTCTTATTTATTTATTTTTTTTTCATTCCCTAGCGGGGGAAGAATTTCCCAGCCTTCGCGGATGACACCTCGACATATCGCATAGGACTTTTTAATGACCTCAGTCTGCTCCCACTTAGCAGTCAGAGAAAAGCAGAAGTGCTGACCTGGATAGCTGGAAGCTTCTGACAATTGCCGAGGAAATCGATGTCCAAATCAGGCTTGGAAATTTGCTTCAGATTTTTTTTTTTTTTTTTAATGTACTCGCGAGGGCTTCTGTGATATATGATATAATAAAATACAAGGAATTGCAGGCAGGAAGCGGCAGAGTGGAGCGAAAGAAGAAGGAGGAGGAGGAGATAGGAATGAGTCAAGTCGGAGAAAGAGCCTCTAGCAGTGCACCGCTACACAGACCTTCACCGTAAAGGAAATGGGAATTAAAAATAAATAAAAAAATACAGCTGGGGGAGGACATCGGAAGTTACAGGTAGAAGAAATTGGAGCAGAATCCGCATGCAGATCAGTGGATCAGCAGACTTTCGACGGGAGGAAAGTTGAACCTCGCGGAACACGGGAGGCTGATGTGGCAGTCAGGGAAGCCTGCCTGGACTCGCCTTCGCCATTTGTGGCTAACTTGGCTTCTGGGATTGTCCATGTATAACTAATGCATCAGAACCACGAGCTCATGAATCACACAAAGGTCACACACACACACAGAGGGAGAGAGAGAGAGAGAGAATGGGAGAGAGGCCTGTGGCGCCACTGCAGAGGAGTTTTTACCTGCGTGTGTGAAGGGGGAGGAGGGGACCTTCTCACCGCTATTGTTCGGGGGGGGGGGGCGGCGGCGTTGCAGAAGCCGCAGCTGCGGGCCTGAGACGGTGAATTTGAACGGCGCGACCCGGGAACAGGCAGCGGTGCTCATTTTCTAACCACGGGGATCCTGCTCAGATATTCCATAATAAATGCGCGACGGCCTTGAAAGTTCTCTCGCCAAAGGCTGCCGTCGTCTGCGGGTTGCTAGGCGAAATCGGACATGAATGAATCCCCCCCTTTTTTTCTTTCTTTTTTAAAAAAAAATTCATTTATTTATTTTATGTTCGGCCTTTACAGTTTTTTATTTCACAGACAGGTTGGAAAGCGCTATACTGAGAGGTGTCCCTAATATTTTGGTCATCCCACTGGTCATCCCATCCCAAAAAAAACCAAACACCACCTGAATTACCAGCTGGCAACAGGTCGTTTAACCCCAACTGATGCAGCGAGTAGCTTCTCACTTCTTAAGCAACCATGTAAAAAGACCTGCGGTCGTGGAAAAGATGCTAGTCTCTTTGAGACGGGTGAACTCGCCCTGCATCAAGCAGAGAAAACATCTAAGGAGGTTGGAAACAAACAAAACGACTAAAATTTGGGTTTAGAACTGTCCAACGCTTTATTGAAAACTGGACGGGATGGTGGGGGAACCGCGGCCTTTGGGGAGGAAACGCGGTCCGAGCTCAGGGCTGTTTGATAGTGGAAGTCAGAGCATTTCCGCACGCACAAGGCGAAGGGAACTCAGAGGGGTTGGCACTGAACAGCTGTGTAGCCTCAAGAAAACCACTAATCAGTGAGGCTAATCGGGGTGGGGGGGTGGCGGGGGGGGGTTCAATTTGCCGGGGAGCGTAAAGGTTGGACTCCGGAGCGATGGAAGAAGGTCATGTGGTCAGATGAGTCCAGATCCACCCTGTTCCAGAGTGATGGGCGCATCAGGGTAAGAGGAGAGGCAGGATGGAGTGATGCACCCATCATGCCTAGTGCGTACTCTACAAGCCTGGGAGGGGGGGGCGGTGCTATGATCTGGGGTCGCTGGAGTCGGCCCGGCCTAGATTTGGCAACATTACGTGCCCAAAGAATGAGGTCAGCCGACTACCTGAGTATCCTGAATGACCCGGTTATGCCATTCCATGGCAAAAGGCATATTCCAAGAAGACCATGCCGGGATTCAGCGGGACCAAAATTGTGAAAGAGGAGGTTGAGGCGACATTTTTCACGCGCGGATCGGCCACCAGAGTCCGGACCTTCGCCCCGATTCGAGAATCTTAGGGATGTGCCGGAGAGAAGGCCTCGCGCGGTGGTCCGACTCTCCCGTCATCTGCACAAATACTTGGTGAAAAATTGATGCAACCTTGGACGGAAATAAATCTTGTGAAATTGCAGAAGCTCATCGGAAAAAAAAAAAAAAACGCCACGCTGAACGTGTGCCGCCATCAGAGCTTTTTTTGGTGGCGACATTTTTTTTTTTTTTTTATCGGGGCTGTAATTTGAGAGGTACAACACTGAGATTTGTCCCTAATATTTTAGTGATCCTATGTGTGTTAGGGTGACCAAAATATTAGGGACACCTCTAGGACAGTTAGAAATTAGTCCCAACACCCTTCTCAAATAGATGCAACAAAAAAAAAAAATCAGCATAAAACCCCTGATGAAGGGAGAATTTATTGAATTTATAGGTATGGTAAACATGCAGTGGCTTTAATGCAGTGCTTGATTGCCGTATGTCCACATATCTATTTTCTTCCGCTCGGCTACATCGGTCCGCTGCTGAGCAAAGGTAATGTACAGGAGACGCCGGCGTGTTGTGATCACACATCATCTATATCGGGGCATCGCGGGCCGTCTGTTTATGCATTTTCACGCGCTCTTGGCCTCTGTGAACTCCTCAGGGCGCCACTATCTCCGTGCTGTCGACGCTGCGGACTCACCAGAGCAAAACGGAGATGTGCGGTTTACGGTCTGAATAGTGACATCACACTGAATTAAAAAAAAAAAAAAAAAACCCACCATGCTGCCTACAGACAGCGTGCCATCCTGCTTAAGCTCCCCTCCCCGTTGCGGTGGCTCGGGCAGGCTGGGTATTAAGTGCTGCCCGGTCTGGCAGATCCATCTAATTCCAATATAATCTATTAGTGGGTTCTGAATACTTGGGAGAACATGTTTAATTGATGTAAAGGAAGCATGACATTTTTTTTCAAAATGCATCTCTGTGCAGCGGCCACAACAGTCCCTTTCTTTGCCCCCGCGGCTTTACCTCGGCATCGCCGCCGCCGCTGCAGAGCCAGCTCCATTAACCAAAAGTAAATATGGTAAACATGGATTTACGAACGCGCCCTCACTCCAGCTCCCTCTCCCTCTGTCTCCCTCTCCCTCTCCCTCTCTCTCGAATAATCTCTCGGAGCCGAGGCAGTGATTTCCATGAAAGGGGGACACGCAGTCCACATTAGCTGCGAGGCCCCGGGGTTAAGAGGATTCCCTGCGACCCCCTAATCGAAATGGGCTGTTGTCAGCTGATTGTTAACCTCAAGTGATCCCGCTTTTGTCTTGATGGCGCTGCCGACCCCCCCCTCCACCTCCCCCCAGCTCGGACACGGGCTTAAATCTGAGGCCGGAGAGCTGAGCTGGATGATTGAACGCGGCGTCCGTCGAAGCGACGCGCTCGGGGGGCCCCCTCAGGCTCTCGGCCCGCGGATGGATGCGGCACGTTTCGGGCTCAAATTACGTCTTGTTAAGAAAAAAAAAAAAATCTAAAAAGATAATTTAAAAAAAAGCCCCCCCCCCACCCCCCCAATCACTCTCTCGCGATCCAACTGCCCACTCGGACGCGTTTCTTCTGTCACAGGTAGTTTTTAAGTGTCTCTAAGCATCCGTCTCTTTAAATCTCTTTCGAGCGCGGCAGAACCTCTGCTCTATATACACCCGTTATCCATTAGCCATAACATTATGACCACTGCATGTATGTCATGCAGTATAATGCAATATATATCAATAAATGTTTTATGTTGATTTTTTTTTTTAAATCTGTGTGAGATGTTGATATATTAGGTTATTTTGAAATTGTAATAGGTGGTGCTGTTGAACTGTACTGGGTGACGCTGAGAGGTGTCCCTAATTTTTTGTCACGCCAATGCGCGCGAGTGGAATGACCAGAATATTAGGGACACCTCACAGCATCACCCAGTGCAGTTCAACAGGAATAGGAACATTAAAATATATCAGCACCTCTCTCAAACAGATTCAATACATATTCCACATAAAACTCCTCCTGAAGGGAGAGTTTATGCAGGGCTCACGTTTCAAAATTTTCTTTCGTCTGACATTTTTTTTGGAACATTATTCTTGATTGACATTAATAATGTGAAGGGGGAGGGGGGGGAAACAAGGATTGAAACAACAAGTAAAAAATACAATAAATGAATAATAGATGGCAAAAGCCAAGAGCACATACACACACACATGCGTACATATATCTGCATATTGCATACACATGCACACACACGAATACATATGCACTATACAAATACATACCTATACATGATGCCCATACGTACAATACACATAATAGCACCAGTCAGTTGCCACGGAGCAAGTCTATACTTATCATGTCTTTATTTTTTTAGCGATATTAACGCTTAAAAATTTGCCTTTAAGACAACAGCGGAATCAAATTTTTTTAATAGAAATAAGAAAAAAAAAATCATACTCTGACATGTTTTACTGCGTTGAGACGAATGATGCGAGCAGGGCGGGTCAGATGTGAGCGGCCGCGGAGCGCGGCGGCGCCGCCTCGGGCCTCGTAATAACGAGGCAAACCGCCATTTCCACTTGACCTTTTCCTGATCTCTTTGTTGCAACTTGTTATTAAGTCATGAAAAACCCGACAAATTAATTAATTTCCGGCGAGGAGGACTCGACACGGTGTGACACAGCGGAGTCAAATGTAACGCTGACTGTGAGGATGGGCTGATGATTACCATAATGGGATTTTTTTTTTTTTTTTTTTTTTTTTTTTTTTTGGCAAATCTCGACTCAATTTGAACAGCAGGTGATGCTCTGTGCTCCTCGCTTCGCCTCTTCATCCATCCCTCTATCCTTGATAAATACATGTTGAAAGCGCAACATGTTGATCTTGCTGTAATTTCAGGGAATTAGAATATATGCAGAATGCACAAAAATTTCTAAGTCGCAAAAGCAACTTTTCCTTGAAGGAAAAATATCACCGGTGCATCAAACAACGTGACTTGTTTAAAGTAACATGTTTTCCCATCAGCCCTTTTTATGTATCGTTTACCAGACGGCTCAAAACCAAACAAATCAAACATGAATAATCTTCATCTCAACGAAGCTATAAGATGCTTGTGCAAAAAAACAAAAAAAAAAATGAGTTCGAGCACAGATTGTGGAAAAAGATTATTAAACAAAACTGCAAAATGTTTAATATTTTAGACGTTCATTGACAAATGCATTAAGCATTATTTCATATGAAATACAGAGCGATGTCACGCGTAGCCAATTTGCAGAGCCTGCGCCCGGTTAGGTGTTTACTATTGAAACGCAAAGGTTCGACAGGAGAATTGAAAGCAGCACAGGAATGTGTGCAAAACCTACAAAAGAAATCTGAAAATAAAGGCAAAAAGAAGCAAAAAAAAAACACAATAACAGATAAGGAAGCTCAAATGGTACAAAAGCACATGAAGGTCAGTGTTCGCAGACTTCTCTCAGTTTTCAATAAGAGTTTAAAAAAAAAAAAGAAAGCCTTTTGAAAGTGACGACAGAGCCGGGTGGTCCCTAAAGCAGCCTGGTCCAGAGTCGGGGTGCATTTATAGCAAAACCTTGGTTGCCCTTCACCACCAACCAGCCTGGACTTTGCCAAATCGGGCACTGCGATCAGTTTACGAGCTGGGGCACACGTGGGCGAAGAAAGCCATTGGCCACCGCCAGTCACACCAGAGAGCCGCCAGTTCTGGTTAGCAGCCTATGAAGAGGGGGAAAAAAGGAGAAAAAAAAGGCTGCATCACCCCCCCCATGCAGAATATTATCATGCTAGCTGCACGGACATGTCAGTGTGAGGGTCTGCGTGACTGGAATACTGCCGCAGCCGTTGGCTCGGGTGGCCATTAAGCTCGGCGCGCCGCCTCGCCGCCGCGCGCTAACATCGGGTCAGCGCTTGGCTGAATAATTAAATGCTTTGCTACATAAATGACTCCCCCCACCACCACCACCACCACCACCACCCCCCATTTGCCTCAGCCGCGCGTTGTGTGTTTTTGCCACTTATCGAACGTTGCAGTGCAGAAATTACACACTTGGGTGGCGAAAGTGGTTTGGGGTTGTTTGGGTTTTTTTAAGATGAGCCTTTGCATTTCGTGGCGGCTCCTCTGCGACGCGGTTGATGTGATTTTCACAGGCGCACAACTCATCATAATACATTTATATAACCCGCAGCCATGACATAATGACCGCTGAATGTTTATTATAGAATATAGGTTTAGAAAAATTCCCTTCGCTGTGGACTAGCTGAGAAGAAATCATAGACATACAAGAATGGACCGGTCAAGCACAAGAGCAAAACCACTTCATGTTTATTATAGTATATAAAAGGCCTGCGATAAATTCTCCCTTCAGGAATTTTATGTTGAATTTTTATTGGATGTTGTTGAGAGAGGTGTTGACATATTTGAGTGATTGTTATCGGGGCTGTAATATGTGATGCTGTTGAACTGTACTGCCTTACACTGAGAGGCGTCCCTAATATTTTGGTCTTTCTAATGCATATGAGTGCAATGATCAAAATATTAGGGACGCCTCTCAGTATAGCATGAAGTTGTGATGCTGGGTTATGCTGAGAGGCGTTCCTAATATTTTGGTCACCCTAATGCATATAAGTGCAATGACCAAAATATTAGAGGCGTCCGTAATATTTTGGTCACCCGAATGCGTATGAGTGTAGTGATCAAAATATTAGGGACGCCTCTCAGTGTAGCATGCATTTGTTATGCTGAGAGGCGTACCTAATATTTTGGTCACCGTAATGCATATAAGTGCAATTGTGCAAAATAAGTGCATATAAGTGCAACTGATATTTTGGTCACCACTTTGGTCACCATAATGCATATAAGTGCAATGGCCAAAATATTAGGGATGCCTCTCACTTATACGCATTAGGGTGACCAAAATATTAGGGACACCTCTGTGATGCTGGGTTATACTGAGAGGTATCCCTAATATTTTGATCACCCTAATGCATATAAGTGCAATGACGAAAATATTAGGGATGCCTCTCAGTATAATCTAGCATCACAGATTCAGTATAATTATACACTTTAGGTAGCTTTTGCATAGTATAGCAGCTGCTCTGTGGGGCGGCGCGCGTGGTTCACGCAGTCACACAACTCATCACGATCCACTTACGTCCAGTCAGCCGTAACGTCGTCCCTCATGTTTTGTCACCCTCATGCACACGAGTGACAAAAACATTGGGGTCACCTCTCAGTATAACCCAGTCCAGCAGATCTGCAGCCTCACAAATTCATGAAAGTATGCCACCCCTCTCAGACACATTCAGTAAAAAAAAAAAGGTCCAGCAAAAAGTTCCTCCTGGAGGGAGAATTTATTGCAGGGCTGTTGCATTATATTCTATGGTAATAATGCGGTGGTCATCAGAATCGGAATACTTTATTGATCCCCAGGGGGAAATTACTTTTGAGTACAGATGCTCCATGCAAGAGCATAAGCATAAAGAGAAGTAAGGGAGGCAGTAAAA
>CAAKHG010013415.1:2786-14554 GCA_901007715.1 Dactylopterus volitans
GTCACTGGATTTTGCAACCAGCTACATGCAAATTGTGGAAGAGAACCTGAGCGCTCACTGGAATAGGCAACCAATGGCAGTTTTATTTGGACACAGCCTGTATCCACTGAGACAGATTAGATCAGCTCCAATCATAAATTTATAAAATAACAAGAAAAAAGCAAGCATGACATCACCCGATGCTTTGCGGACTCCCGAATTAAAGCCTATAGACAGTTTGGCACATTGGCTGTCACTATCTTGATTTTTTTTTATAATTAGAGGGGTTTCTATATTTGGATGAGAGGGCGGAGCTGGGGACGAATGAGGGATGGATCTGATTAAATGGACAGCCTTACTGCACCGACGCCTCTGTTTATGCTGTGAGAAGTCGCTGCTAACAAAATTAGCTTTTGTAAATTGAGGTAAGGGCTATTTACATAAAAGTGAACCAAGCTTCCAGTTCTCAAAAGTGAGGCCTATAAGGAAGTGCAGTAACGGTAGGAGGAAGTCTGCGGGAAAATGACCAAATTCTTACTTGATTTATTCTCTCAGTTTCTCATGTTCATGTCACGTTTATGGGTCCAGTCACTAGTTTCATCTCATCTTTAATTCAAATGATTAAGACTGCATTTTAATTTTTAATTGGATGATCTAGAGGCATGGCAACATTTACAGTGCAACCAGCCAACCTATAAACAAAGTGGCAGTGGTGCACATCAACATAGGTCTGTGATTTAGGTCCACTGACATGTACTGTTACATGTTAAGCCTGAAAATGTTTCGTTAAATGATCGGTGGATGAATTGAACGACGAAGGATTCGGCTTTTCATTTTTACTGGTAAGTCAATTTTGTAACAAGTCTTCTATATTTGGCAAAATCTGAATTCCTGTTAATGTCACTGTTAACTTGACAAAGAGAGCATCTTTGATATTAACCAAGGTTGGTAGCTAGTGCAAGCACTAGCTATGCCACATGACCAGAGACTGTTAATTTAATGCGGCCTATTTAGTCAGAGGTGATATAAAGGCACATTTAACCAACGTGAGGATGTTTTCTGTTTCTGATATTCATGAGCAAGTTGAAGTTTGTGTTAACGTCACATGTTTCATGAAGGTGTGGAAGGAAAGTGAAGTGCAATTGAAACAGTAACATTGTCAGTTGGTAGAACTGAATAGCTGCTGTGACTCTGATGTTAAACAGGTGAACACAGTTAAATGCGACTCTGACACCCACATTTGTGTAGTTCTACAGCTTGTTGATGTAAATATATATTGTAGAAGTCATTTATATTGACTCAATCAGAAAATGAGCATCATTAATTCTTACTTTTCTTGAGCCAAAAAAATGTTAAGAGGTTGTAGTGCAATGTAGTCTGGAAGATTAAACACCTGGAATGTAACTAAAATCTGACTGACGCTACACTAGATTACAGTATAACATTTACGCTGCTGTACGAATAAAGTGGAGAAAACAGTCATCACCTTTTCACATGTTACAAACTCGAGACATTAAATGACAATATCACTCAAAAAGTCAGGCTTGTGTTTTTGGGTTAATGCACAAATCATAGTGTAACGTGTTGGTAGGAGATTGTTGACTTAAAACAGTAAAATATAGTGTACTCAGACGAAAGCTTTTTAATGTATATGATCCATTCTTATCCACCATTTCTTAATGACATTGTGTTTTACTGTTGTTCTTACGGTATCAGTACTGAAGCGGAGTGATGGAGGCACAGAAGAAAGAGCTCATGTATTGAGCAGCACATTTGGTGCCATTCTTGTGCATGTGGAGGAGAAAGACTACATGAACAACATCTAGGAAAAAAGAGTTGTAATGAAGATGGTGAAAACTCTCCAGGTCAGCTTCTTCTAATGAAAGGACACGCCAGCTGTTGAGCAGTTTATTCTTCTCTGACTGTTTCCTTTTCAGTCAATTTCTGCTGTCGTAAGAGGACTGGTGGTAGTAAAACACACTTTGGAGAATTACCTATCACACTTGTTGAAAACGTGTTTAATGTACCTTTTTGGTTTGTGATCATATGATGCTTATGCTATATGATGACTTTTTAAATAAACCTTATTAAGTGTTACACAGTACACTTTCCATTGTTTAAAGAATACTCTTCCCTGGTTTTTCAAAATTTATCATAACGGGACATAGTGTCATTTAGAGTTTTGGGTATACAAGACAGTAACTCTAGATGGCTATTTTTTTTCTCTCTTTATCCTTTAATGTCTCGATTCAAGGACGTTAACATTTAATATGCATTTCTAATACTTATGTTGATTATAGCTTACATTGAGATAGCCTTGTAATTAGTCACAAAATACAACGTCCAATGTCTTTTTGTGTGATTGCAGTACTATAAGGTTAATTTAGATAAGACTTAAAATTGAAAACAAATCATCGGTATCAGTATGTTACCTAAAAAAATACATCCATCAACTTAATGAAAGAGCTTGTACTGAAAATACCTTCATTGCAAATCAAACAAATTCTAACACTGGAAAAATATTAATTTTAAAATGCTTGTACATATATACCCATAATCCTACTTGTCGTGTGCCACTTATTCGGGCCGGGGTCGCGGGGGCAGCAGCTTCAGGAGGGAAGCCCAGACAGCCTTCGCCCCAGCCACTTCCGCCAGTTCCTCCGGAGGGACCCCCAGGTGTTCCCAGGCCAGGCGAGAGATATAATCCCTCCACCGGGTCTTGAGTCGGCCACAAGGCCTCCTCCCGGTGGGACATGTCTGGAACACCTCTAACGGGAGGCGTCCAGAAGGCATCCTGACCAGATGCCCGAGCCGCCTCAGCTGGCTCCTCTCGACGTGGAGGAGCAGCGGCTCTACTTCGAGCACCACCCTAATCTCTAAGGCTGAGCCCGGCCACCCTACAGAGGAAACTCATTTCGGCCGCTTGTATTCACCATCTCGTTCTTTCGGTCATTACCCAAAGCTCATGACCATAGGTGAGGGTTGGAACATAGAGCGACCGGTAAATCGAGAGCTTCGCCTTTCAGCTCAGTTCCTTCTTCACCACGACAGATCGGTTAAGCCCCCGCATCACTGCTGATGCTGCTCCGATCCGTCTGTCCACCTCCCGCTCCATCCTTCCCTCACTTGTGAACAAGATCCCGAGATACTTGAACTCCTCCACTTGAGGCAGGACCTCCTCTCCAACCCGGAGAAGGCAATCTACCCTTTTCGACTGAGGACCATGGCCTCGGACTTGGAGGCGCTTATTCGCATCCCAGCCGCCTCACACTCGGCTGCGAACTGCCCCGGCAAGAGCTGGAGGTCTTTGCTCGATGAGGCTAGAATGAACATATATAAAGAAAGGCAAAGAAACAGTCTTCAACCACAGTCAATGACTAGTTGTCTTTAAAATATGGAGAAAAAAATCAATTTTAAAATAACGAAAACTACAATATGTTAAATGTAGAACACCCAAATATAACCAAAAATTCAAAATATGCAAAAGTTATATAAGTTGAATACACAAGAATAAAATACAAATGTAAAAAATAGCAAGAAATGCAACAAACATGCAAACGTTCAAATTACAATATAGATCAAGAATTGAATATTTTAAATAGCTATATAAACATAAACTGAACAAAAATGCAAAACGTGCAAAAATTATATATACATAAATACAAAATGCACACAAAAAATAATAATCATTATCATAGCATGTGTGTAAAATACATCAGCCACATAATTACCAGTGTGTTTAACCACTTGTGTGTTGCAATATTTAACCTATTACTCTGATTCGCTGGCTGGGAAGAAGTCAGCCAACCGAATCAGCAGAGTCTGCGGTGTTTCCGGTCAGGTAGCGGTATTTCCGGTGTGTCCGTCTACTCTACCGATTCAAGCGAAATCGGCCGAGTCCGCGATGCCTCAGGTACATCTCTGGTGCTCCCGGTGAGTCTCCTAAGCCTGCTCGCCCGCCAGAGGACTTGTAGGCTCCGGGATAATAATGGAGGGCTCGTACTCGTGATTCAGCACGAAGGTTCGAATCATTAACCCGGGTGATTCAGGCACCGACCAGCTCTATCACAAACTCTTCTACTGAAGCCCCCGAAACGCCTTTGTGGTAGTTTTGCTGTTACTTCCTGTTACATCACGACGTAACGGGGGGTTAATGTCGCACGCCCATTAACAACGCAGCGGCCATGTCGAGGAGACGCTGTATCCTGAGGTGCGAAACAAAGCACGCCCTGTGTTCGCTCCCGAAAGAGAAGGAGCTGAAGGACCTGTGGCTGAAATTCATTTTCAACACCGTTCCTCAAGAGTTCAACCCAAACCTTCATTTATGCATTCGACACTTCACCGAGATGTGCTTCGTGAACCGGCTGCAGTTTGCCGCCGGGTTTTCAAAACGCTTGATTCTGGACAGTCGGGCAGTCCCCACTTTGTTCAGCCCGCGTAGAGATGGACACTCACAACCTGTAAGTATGTTTTTTTTGTTTTTTGCTTGAAACAAAGAAGTTAGCGAACAAGCCTTACTCAGAGGGGTGTTTGTTGTAAGTTATACCTGCAGTTGTAACAATAGCTCAACTTGCTTGTTGACGTTATCGTGAAATACTTTTGCTGATCAGTGCGTCCACGCTTGGATATTCTCTCCCTTTCTAAACGTCTGATATTGTATCTCCAACACTGGATTAACTGCATCCGCGATATATTTGACTGCGCTTGTCGCACACACCGGCAATAACTTCAGAAAGCAGATTTGTGCGAGGGCCGCGAGTCACGTTGACTCGTTCAGTGGTTTTTACCTTCAATTTAATTGGCCACGAGTTATAGAGTCCGGGTTTTTTGTCTGTAGGGAGAGAAAGTACGAAAAAAGCTAAACTACAAATGGCAGTGGGTCACCACACAATTGAGCCGAGCGCGCAGTCAGTCGCGTTTAAACAGAGATTTTTTTTTGTAACCGGTTGAAGGAGAGAACAAGGTGTGTAAATGTCTCTCCTGAGCGTCACATGCGCAGCGGAGCGCGCGTTGCAGTATTTAGCATCACAGCTAACATACTTAACAGTGCTGTACATCGTTCAGCCTGTGTCACCAACACCCCCACGATCGGAATATTCGTGCTGCGTGGGATGCAAGATCGTTAAATATCCGACCAGATGTCCGATGGGTTATGTCATTCTGCATAGTAATTAGCCATGTGCAGCTATTTGGGATATGGGAGAAACGATATAAATGACGGACAGGTGAAGAAATAGGTTTGCCTCTGAGTAGATTTATTTCATTATTTGAATATCGTTTACTCGTCTTTACTTGTGAAAAACCATAATATCTAAGCGCTGTCTTTTTACAACTTTAGTTATCTGTCAGCAAATAGTGAATGTTTCCCAAAGCCCAAGCTGATGTCCTCAAATTTGTCACCTTTACACCACTGAGTAGTTTGCCTCCCTGGATTATACATGTGGCACTGCAGCTAAGCACAGATTGTTACTGTTGTCATGTGATGAACATCTGTTTTATGTTCCTTTGCAGGGGACATCACAGCGGGCACTTGCCTCTGCATCTCAGGGGACCTCACAGCAGGCCCCTGCCTCTGCACCTCCGCAGACATCACAGCAGGCCCCCGCCTCTGCATCTCAGGGGACAGCACAGCGGGACACAATGCAATACTTCTATGCTATAGCACTGTTCCCCAAGGCTGCCAAACGGACCCCCCCCCCCAAAAAACCCGTCTCGGTTGGCACACAGACAAGCGCACCACCAAAGAATCCGTCGGTCGGCACACAGCTGGCATGGGGCACACTGAAGTCAAAGCATGTGAGAAGCAAAGGTATCATGCACACGCACTACGTTTGTAATTTAGCTTACAGTAATTATGATTATTATGCCGTAATGAAAGTGATCTGTGTACCGTATGTGGGGCTCACGCTTTTAAAAGCCTTTAACTTTGATATGATGTGAGAGCAGAGAATAATCTTATTTAATCTACTTTTATTCATAGGCACACAGGCAGTTGTGTCTCATCGCAGCGTTGGCACGGAAACTACTTCCAGCGACCCCTACCTCCCACTGTCTTCAACACTTCCAAAGGCACCAGGCGTCAGACCAAGCAAGAGACTGCGTCTTGAGTTGGAGGAGGAAGAGGAAGACGAAAGGAGAGAGAATTCACCAGCGGTCCCAGCTGAGCCTCTTGACTCAGCGTACGGCCCCGGAGAGCCCGCTGTTGCAGAAAAATCTGTAGTTTTGGATGGCGAGGAGGAAGCGCGAGAGACTTCATCAGAGATCCTAGCTCAGTCTCCTGACTCAACGTATAGCCCCGGAGACTCTGTTGTTATAGAAGAATCTGAAGTGTCGTAAGTTTCACAGTTTAGCTGCATAGTACAATGACATATCCACTGGCATTATGAACAAAGAGCATTTTTTATAGTTACAGTATAAAATATGTGGTTCTGTTTTGTTACTTCAGGATTACAGAAGCCTACACACACTGTGATGCTAAGTACATTGTTTTTGAAAGCTGCCTCATTGAGCTCTTTGAGACCTGTCCAGTGTGCAAGAGAGAGTGCGATGTCCAGCAGCACCGAATGGGCACATTTTTTGGGATTCACCCAGCTTTGCCCTAATTGTGACTATTGGAGACAGTGGCAGAGCCAGCCCATTGTTGGAAGTACACCTGTTGGAAATCTCCAGATATCGGCAGCTACATATTTCACTGGTGCGTCCTTCTTCTAACTCGAAAAGGTATTGATTTTACCATTATTATTTTAGCATTACCATAGGAGATTTGAAATTGGAGCAATTCTACAACTTTTCCATTTTTTCTTGTATTTATAGATATTTAAGGCCATGCAGCTTCAGATTTTCCGGTATGACACCTTTAGGAGACATGCTAGGATGTTCCTGGAGCCTGCTATCATCCACAAATGGAACGCAGACCAGCAGAATCTTTTTCAGCAGCTACACCAGAGCGGAAACAGTCACAGTTGGTGGAGCTATGCGAGCAAACTCACCAGGTGAGCCAAAAACTGGTCCAAAAAAATGTAACGTGGTGACAGAAGTGTCTTTGATAGTATCCCACTTTTACATTTAAATTGTGTTTAAAAGACCTGCCACCTTCGGTTGCATTTTCTTTAGGCCCCTCTGCAAAGTATAGCAGCTATTCTCTGATGCACCTGGAGAACAACACCATTTTAGACCTTCAGCTTGTTCAGGTGTGCTACAGTTTTTTGGAAGTTTAAAAACATTTGTTTTAGGAATATTGAAATAATAGCTTGTATGCGTTTGTGACTAACATTTATATAATTTTGTCTGCCCACCACCAGAGCAAAGAAGTTGGTGGTAGTTCCCATATGGAGAAGGAGGGTCTGAAACGATGCCTGGATCATCTGGAGTCAAACGGTGTGGAGGTGGAGAACATTGTAACTGATCGTCATCCACAGAATCACAAGTGTCAAACGTCGTCGCTGAAAGCCTTTCACAGCTTGATTCCACGCTTCACTGCGAAAAATGTGGTTTTCCCATTCATGGGAATGTTGTGCAGGTAAAATACTTTATGATAAAGTCAGTGATTAATGTACAAAGTCACTAATTTCTAGCTAATGCTTCCAGTGGCACACTGTTCTTATGTGTCCTCTGTCATGTGAATGTAGATTGTACCTTGCGGTGATGCATTACAACGAAAATGCAGACCGCAAGAAAGCCACAACTGCCACAGGACAACCTGTCTGCAAGGATGTGTTCCCTGTGGCAAAGACTGGTGAGGGTACAGCAAGACCGGTTAAAACAGATCCCACATGCAGTGAGTTGTAAAATGCTTTATTACAAACAATATGAAAACATAATATTATAGATAATATACTTCTGACCATAACATGGTGTATGCATAGGAAAATTGTATTTTCATGAAAATTTTTTTAGATTATGTGGGCGACTTGATGAGGCTGGTCTTTGAGGAGGTCTTTGAGGACCCTGCGCCATTCGTGGAAGAGCTAAAAAGAATTCCCATCCCCCAGGATCTGTCATCCCAGTATGACAGACCCTCAAAGAAGGATGTTGTAGCTCACTACATGTCGAGGTCACGTCAGAGGGACGCCGGAAGCCACGGGACTGGCCAGCTTCATGCAGAAACCGCTGGCAGATCCGGAGGACCACACATGACGGGATGACCACGCTGTTGTGCTGTACCAGATCCCCCCAGCACCAGCTCACAAAGCTGCGATACAAAAAATGCCTGAAGACTCAAATACACATTATTGCAGTTACAAAAAAACTGTCTCTGTATATTTGTATATTTCTTTGTAAGTGGAAAGTTGTTTGTTTTTGTTATGGTGGATAAAAATGTATTTTGGTGAAAACGACCTCTGATTTCTTCATTTGTTCAAGGGCTCCTTTCCTGTAATGAAAGATTACTCTTTTATTTTAGAAATTAAAATGAAATATTTAATGAAGCTGGATAATTTCATAGGTAAATTGTGAACTCGCTGTTCTCTGCAGCAAAGGTCCATAGTCCATAATGTAGATATTATAGACATCACTCCTGAGGACAGAAATTGATCAAAGAAGTCGTGCATTTCACTGTTAATCAGGTCATACAAATTTGATGCTGTATACATCCAAATCTGCTGCACTTGAAGTGAAATTGCTCATAAATCAAAATTGAAAGCACAAAAATATCTAACAGTATTTCTCAACAAAACTGCATTAGCTGCACCACTGTGTGCTACTGTTATTACCAGGTAACTTGTAACATAGTTTGGTAATTTATTGTACTCATCGTTCTGCCGGTTCTACTTCAGGACCCCCGAGGTCAAACTCGGGTTCTAAGAGATGTCAGTGATGAGGAACGAAATCCGCCTCTGCCTGCTACTGTGTGTTTTACCTTGTGTTTTCCGTCGTTCAGAAAGCTTGGCCGTTGCCCTGTTGCTGAAAGGCATTTCTGAGGCCTGTACTACGAAACTGGATTCATATACCCAGGATACCTCTCCATCACCTGGGTTGACTTACTAATTCGCATTCCAGATAAGCGATACTACATAGCTTGTTATCAACTCGGTAATTGAACCCAGGGTTTTCCCAATTTCAATCAGTGCGCGCTCACATAAAAGGGGCGGTGTTTACAGCATCTGACCAATCGCAAGCATGGAGAAACGGCAGATTAGCCTATGTTACGACAGAGGTGGAGACAAGTATTCTTCAGAAATATGAAGAATTCAAACATATCCAGGCATAAAGCAACCCTTTTGCCGCTGCAAAAGCAGGAAGGAATGCTGACTTAAAATTGCCGACTTTGTTAATGCGTAAATTCATGAGATTATGCAATATTACATCATTGGACAACAGAAAAAGACAGCACTCTGATCACTCAGTTTGACTTTATTAGAGCACAGACGTTTGGGGCCGAGCGCTTCCCCAGTGCCCTTCCTTTCCTCTATATTTTCCATGAGTTCTTTTGAGGCTCAGCACCCCCCTGTGAGCGCATTTTGTGTTGAAATATTAATTCCACTACGCAACTGCAAGAGGTGTGCATTCCATAAAGTCATGCTACTGCAATTCAGCCATGTGTGGCCATTATGATTAACCTCATTTCAGATACAATCTTAGTGGAGCTAAACGGACTTGGGAACAAGTCAAGAACATGTACAAAAACATACTTCAAAGCGGTCAGTAACAGCGATTTATTTCTCCACAGTTTCTTTTATGGATGAAATCAATGGAATTGATTTGATAGTGTTTTGCCGCCTGCAATGTGTTACATGTGCAACACATGGCTTCATCAGTTGACAAATGTAGCAGTCCATCGGATGAAAATCTGTACTTCTCGTACAGGATGTCATCGGGGAGATCAAGGGATTGCATCTGTATCTAAGAATTTGTTCTCTTCTAAGTGCTCCTCTCACCATCCTAGACCAACATTCACAGGATCTTCTAAGAATGGGCAGAGAGAAAAAAAAAAGCAGGGAACGGAACTTGAAAAGGTTTATACAGTTATAATACAGTTTAATAACAGTTCACAAAAAATAGTTTAAGGTCCCTGGCAGACTGGATGATCTCAGACGAAGAGCGAGCGACAGTGCCCAGGCAAAAACCATTGAGGACATGAGTCCTCAATGGTTTTTAGAGAGCAAGAAAATAAAGGAGAGGGGACAATGGGAGAGAGAAACAACACAAGAAAAATAAAATCCAAACATTGAGCCTTCACAGTACTATCGTAGCCATATCAATTGAAATCAGTTGTTTGGAGTTGTTTTTATTTATTTATTTATTTATTGTTCAGCAAGGACACTCAGTGAGCTATATCTAGTCATTGCAACAATAATGCACATTATCAGTTTTTCAGTGTGGTTCTGCTCCTGGACCAAATGTCCCTTTAACTTTCACAAGACCTCCAAATTATTGTAAATGGGCTGGATTTTATGCCGTGCCTTCTCTGTGCTATGAGTAACATTAGTCAAAGTGCTTTAAAAATTTTTGCCTCATTCACGAATTCACACACGCACAGTCATACACTCACTCTGACGGCCATGCATTGCTCATTTGGAGCAATTAATGATTCCGTGTCTTGCTGAAGGACCCAGGGACTGGGTCAAAAAAATATGGCCTCGGCATCTCCTTTCATTCTGGTAAAACTCAATGGCCTCGCGCTTCATTAATCCGTCCTCTTAACCAGGGTTAGTGGTGGCAGGTAACTTAAAAGTTATTGTCACAGTTGTGCTTAATGTGATTTCTCTGATCGACAGGAGTTGGCCAGCTGTGGATGGAATGGAAAAGAGAAACACAGTTTGGCCCCCAATGTGGTTGCATTTACACGCAGATTCAACCAGGTTTGTCTCACAAGATTTCTTCAACAAAGAATATGACAAGCACATTCTATTTTGTCTACTTGTTTAATGATTGAATGTCATCCTTTATTCGTGTGTCACTTATATACTCTAATATAAGGTACAGTGCATTTGCTGTTTACTGTACCAACTCAATTACTAGTGGTACTGTGTCTTGTTTAGCATGTTGGGTAAAAAATGTTTTGTGTTTGTGGTCCAAAAGTTGCTCAAATAAGGCAATCCTCATTCAGCCTGCTCAGTATCTCATCGACACGGATTTTGGAAAATGTACTGTTTCTTTTCTGTCATATTCTAAATGAACTGATCATAACCTAATATAATTATTATTCAATGCTTTTGCCATTGTACTCAATTGAATTTTTATTTCGCATGTTATTAGTGATTCGTGCCCAATGTCATTCAGATCTTAAACAGTAAAAAAATCAGCTGCAATGCAGCATATTGTTTATTTGTAAAGTGTGTTGTTAAGCAGACTAGCTAATTTCCCTGAGGGAACCCTCCCTAGGGAGTAATAAAGTATAATTGAATTGAATTGATTTAAAACCAAGCATTATTGCATTTAATGCAGTGCTGGCTCACACCTGCTTAGAAAAAAATTGGTTTTACAAACCTTGGCTTAATGCTTTTGGCTTCTAATTATCGTTAATTTCATCAGCTACAAAGAGCCTATCATCTTATTGTTTTTATTATTGTGTTAAACTGCGTTCAAATTGTAAGGCATTACTTTTTTTTATTTTTTAATTGGGTTCAGTTGCTATTCAAGTAAGAGTTTAGCATAAAAAGTATAATTTGCTAGCTCACTAGCCGGCACTAGAGAAGAAGAACCAGGTCTTCTTTGTGTGTCAACGCTTTTAAAAACCTTATCTTAATCAGCATGTTTTTAATTTTTTTTTTTTGTTTAATTTTATGGAATGCCCCTTTATTGTGTGTGTGTGTGTGTGTGCGCGTGCGCGTGCGTACGTGGTGTGTGTT
>CAAKHG010013421.1:4751-33901 GCA_901007715.1 Dactylopterus volitans
CCCGGCCCCCCCCCCCCCCCCCCCCCCAAATATACGGATATATTTCTATCGGTTTAACAATATAAACAAGATACCTAATTCCGCTGAGATCCGCACATGGGCATTCAACGCAGCTGCCATTGTGGAGCAACGATGAAATGGTTCCCCCGGAAGCAACGACTGAGCAAGAGTTCCGCCTTTCTTCTTCCCGTTTCGTGGTGGGTGGCAGCTGGTGTTTAAGGTGCACTACTGCCACCTACTGTCCTGGAAATAAAATAAAATAAAATAAAATAAAATAAAATAAAATAAAATAAAATAAAATAAAATAAAATAAAATAAAATAAAATAAAATAAAATAAAACAACCCGCTTTTTTTAGTCAAACAAAGCTGCGTTCTCAAGGTTTAGTCCAATCACTCACCACTTCATAAGCTCCCCCCCAGCTTTTTTCTTGACATGGTTTACTCCCGATTCCTATATCTTCTTTTTTTTATTTATTTATTTTTTTATTACAGCTTTATTTGTATCCCCAAAGGATCACACTTTTTGAGGGCCTAAACATGATCAATGGCCTGTGAAACTTGGCAGACCCAACATTCGTGACAAAAAAAATATGAAATTTTATGAGTCTCGCAAATAGGAGGATCAAAACGCCCTGATAGCGCCCCATATAAAATTACAACAAACAGCCCCACTAGTGCATTTCAACCACAAGAGTCGACAGGCACATCTATCATACCCAAATATACAAGAAAGAGGCGCACTAGAAAGTGCTGGTCCTACCTTAACCTGGATATATCCCCCAAAGAAAATATTAGTTTGTGCTTTTCTCATTTGTATTACAAGACAAACTACTGGATCTGTTGTTAACTCTCTTTCCCGAAACCACTCTGGTCAGGTGACAGCTACTTAGGATTTCATTCTCTCTGAAAGAGTTATACCTGTCAATTAAAAAGTCTTAAAATCTCACATCATGAAGATGCTCTTGATTATTTAAAAAAAAAAAAACAGATTTCTTAAGACACAGAAAAGTACATTTTAGAATTAAAACACAATATTTATAAATATACAATCATTTGGTTGAAAATGTTATGAATGATGCACAATTAGTGGAGAAAGGATGAATAATGTGCAAACTTAGGTCCTGGGACTGACAGGGGGTCAATAGGGGTCTTCCTGGGGGTTCCCAACAAAATGAGGAATAATTTGGTTTAAATGTTTGTGAAAGAACATCTAAACAAAGATGTGACCGGGCAGCCCTACTGTGCTCACTTATAAAACTTAATAATCAGCCAAAATCACTAGTTTCAAGTCTCCTTCATTACAGCGCTCATTTTGCACATCACGGTTCCCTCTCGTAAAATAGACAATGAAGCAGGGTGTGTGTGCTTCGGGGTGTTGAAACAATGCGAGTGACAATTGTCCACAGCCACAGGTGTGTCTCGCAGTCAGAAGCGCGTTCTCCTCCCTCTTGTTCGCGTCCGGCTCCAAATAAAAACCATGGCGACGGACTTCAGAAAAGGAGCCCAAAAACCATTGGACGGCAGCATGGCGGCTTTAGTTCGAATTCCCACACAGGAACATTTCAAGAAGCAGCTGCACTTCTATCAGAGATGGGCGAGACAAATATTTGGCAAACACTCGACTTCCTCCATACTCTCTTTTGTAAATTCTAAAACCACGAAACATACTTCTGGAGTGCTTCTGAATCTGGAATTCGGTGCATCTTGCATCGTCCCGGTGAGGCCGCCCGGCGTCTTTTGCGCAACGAATGCTCTCCTGGAGAGCAGGTGGCACGAACTCTTCAACTGCAGCTTATCAGGAGCGAAATCACCCGCCGTGAGAGTGATTGACGGGATGGGGCGGATGCAAGGGGGACACTGAGGAGCCATTAAAGATGGCTGATAGTGCAAGAATGCTGCCACGCATGTGACACCGAACACCGGCATCATGCACTGAGATCCTTGAGATTAGGACAGGCCCGCTGGGTAGGGAGGATAGGGAGGACAAAGAGCCAGTGGGCGTGTCCTCCATTGGTAGCTGTCACATCAACACCGCGGCGGAGTGTTCCTCGTGACACAGGGTGCCGTCCACGCTCTCAGACGGCTGGTCTGGAGGAAGGCTGAGAGAACTCCAGTGGAAGAGGATCGCTGATTGGACTGTGCAGCTCAGGACATCATGGCACAGGCTAGACTCAGTAAGGATTTTTTTTTTTTTGTTTTTGTTTTTTGTTTTACATTTTTCCAAATCTGTACTCCCTCCTTGTTTAAGAAAGACAGCCTGTCTTTAACAAAACACCAAGTCTTTTCATTTCTGCATTTCTGAAAGGTTACATGTTTTGTACTTTCTTTGTGAGGTTAGATTAACAGTAAAGAATAATCGGTTAGAGTCGAGCAACTTTCCAATATCCTCTCCCTTTTCCATTACAGCTGCGGTTGAATGCAATTAGGTGTTGGGAGTCTCAGTGACTCGCAGCAGGTGTGCTCTGTCTGCTGGTTTAACCTGACCAACCAGTCTGTTGACAGTGTGTGACTGCAGGCAGCGTGCGCGGCCGACATGTGATAACTTTACTTTCTCCCAAGTAAAAGGGCATGCGAACTAGGGTTTCCTCAGGAAATTGTTATCGTTAAAAAAAAATTATTTCTCATTATTTTTTGATAATTTCTTATGCATATCGTGGCATTTAAAAGTGTAGTTTTGCTAATTTCTTCAGTTTCCCAAGAAGTTGAAGAAATCAAGTTTAATCGCCAAGGAACAAAGGTGATTCACACAGGAAAACGAGATTTTCAAGACTGTGAGAACAAAACTCTTTCCCCAGACAATTAGAAAAAAATAATAATAATAATTAACATGCGCAATTATGCTGGATCTGGTTTCTTGAAACGCTACTTGATGTAGCTGTTCACAAGCATTTTTGTAATTTGGAATAACTTATTTTAGCCTTCCAGTCATCATTTGTTAATTTTTTTCCTTAAACCTATTAATTCTTGGGCATCAGATTTGTTTTTGTTTTTTAAATAATCAAGTAAACAAACAAACAAATAAATGAACTTACAATATTATATACAGATAAAAAAAATCAAATTAAATTAGAATGCTTTATAAATTTGTATTTCTGTGGGTCAGATGAGATCAGTGATGCCAGATTACATTTTGTTGAAATACTTGTGAAAAAAAAACTGAATGTATCTATCGTACAAATACAAGTATTTATATGTAAAAAATAGGTTGTTATTATTATTAGTCCATGTAGCTTTCCCCCCTCTCTTCTTCCTTGCTTCTGTCCCACCTCCCTTCCTCAGTTGGGTGCTCCGTATGCTGTAAATAAAATTGAATGGGACTTAACCATCATAATGAAAAAAACACTATGATGTTTCAAGAGCAGGCAAAAAAATCATCCAGAGCCTTGAATGGCATCTTTCCTAATCTACAAACAATAGAAAATATGAATCATTCAAACAATCCTGACGAGGGAATAAGTAGCTTTGATGGGGAAAAAAAAAACAAAACATAAATCTAAAAACATTATCAAGGTGACTATAATGTTAAATCAATACACACAAACTCAGAAAGTGATGGACAATTTTGATTATCTTATCTTATCATCATAATATTTGAGCAGCTTTGAGCTTTGTCATGTTTCAGGAGCTCGGAGCCCTTTGGTGGAGGCAGCTGTGGGGTTCGCACTGGGAGCGGTGGCAGGCTGCATGCTGGGAGCCACAGAGGACCCAGTGGACAGGACCTTCTCGGTGCTGACCTCAGCAGGTCCACTGCAGCCGGTGCTGGAGGAAATCAGGACAGTGGGGGCTCTGGGACTGGGGACTCTTACCGGAGCGACAGCGCTGACCACAGCGATGACCTCAGCAGTGGCTGGTGTGATTCTGGCAGCGGTGGTGGCTTCGGTGGTTGTGGCCTCCAGGAATTGTGGGATGTCCCACATAGACACCGCTAGCTTGTGGGTATCAGCGGGACTTGCTGGCGCGTTCGGGACCACTCTCAGCGGAGCAACGCTGGGGGTGGCCGTGGAAACGATTGTGAAGAACTACGGCATGGTGGGTCTTCTGTGGGCAGTGAGCATTTTTACCATGATCAAACCCCCGCTGCACTTTGTATTCAAGCTCCTCTGGAAGCAAGGAGAGGCCTGCTGCAACCTGGGATCCGCAGTTTTGGTCAGGGAGATGGAACAACTAGAGATGACAGAGGCCCAGCAGAGGCAGAGAGTGGCTGTGCAGGTAGAGCAGAGGATCCTGACACTGGAGAGAGAAGGCAGCCTCAGCGGGGCAGATCACATGGCGATGTGGGCCAACGAGAGACGACAGAGAGAGGAGCTGGAGAGGAGAAAGCAAGAGAATGAAGAGGCAGAGATGGAACAAAGAACCATCCAAGACTGGATAAACACAGTGGTGATGAAACATATGGACTTCATGGCTTTTTCAGGAGTGCCAATGACACTTCTTGCGATGGTCACAGCAGGCTTCGGGGTTTTTGGTTATGGAGACCACCAGTATGTGTTCATGCTGCTTCTGGCGTTAGTAGCCATCCTGGCCTACCTGCTTCTGAAATCATCGGACATTAGGTTCTGGATGCTGGTGGGATGCATGGGGATGCTCGCAACCTTCGTCATCGCCATGCTCACCTTGCACGCGGGGCAGGAGGTCTTAACAGCCGCCATGAAGATGAGAGCAGCAGGACAGAACCATTCCAAAGATGCCATCGGTGCCCGGATGAATTACCAGTCCTCTCTGGAGGCCCTGAACGCAGCTTTCTTTGTGGCAAAGCTGTGCCAGCTGGGTTTGGGGGCCACGGTGGGGGGCCCACTGGTGAGGCAAGGAGCTGGAGAGGGCAAAGTCATAGTGGGGGCAGCTTTGGTGGCGGGAGGCTTGCTAGTGGGCGTGGAGGTTTTATCCCCAGTGCTGGGAGATGGAGGGAAAGCTGGGGCACTGCTGGGGATGGTGGGCACGACTGGGGTGTCGGTGGGCGCAGCCGCAGCCATGGCGGGGCGGTGGTCCTCGTGGCCCGGCACAGTGGGGACCTGGGTCGGGCTGGTTATTGGAGCGCTGTGCGTGGGGAAATGGCATATCGTCAACATTGGCCTGCAAATTCCTGCGGCCTACGTCTTCGCTATGAGCAATCCTTTCTGAGACGTTTAGATCCCCAGAGGCCCCATGTGCCACGTTTAAGGGCGCATCGAGTGATATTCCATATTTTTCTTCATGTCACCAAAACCCAATTGCAGCCCCAAACCATCAATTAACCGATCCACTGAAGTCAATGCGATATATTTATATTTTTGTGAGCTACGGAGCTCTATTGCTCAACCCCGAAAGCTTTTAAAAGCGAGCCACTGAACAGGGTGACGTAATCTGTGTACCTATAAAAAAATAAAGCAAGGCATCTTAAGATGGGGTCATTCTTGAGCTAACTTGAGAAAAAAAACAAAAACTGTAACCATAAAAATAACCTTATGAATGCTGCCTAACCCAAAATACCTCACGACATAATGGTCCAGAAAACGAGAAAACTCCTGCCCTGCTTCATCAAATGGAGATTACTGAAAACAGATTCCGACAAATTTAACTATTTATTCTTACAGCTCTTTGGTTAACGTTTGCAAAATAACCTACGATGACTGTTGTTTTGGGGGAAATTCTGAACCCTTAAATACTGCGTGCAGTATTTGATACTTAAATACAGATAAAGATTGAATTCATCTGTGGTATGTGTTTTTTTTGGCAATATGAAAAATAGAGTGTAACCAGATGTGCCATTTACAGCAAAACTTCCCTCATTTCCTGTTTTTTTTGTTTTTTTTACCATTATACTGCTTCCGTCAACAGTTTTGCCGACGTTGATGAGTACAAAATCAGTACAGATTCTGACGGATTTTGTGCAGCACAAGGAGTGCCAAGACTGTATTGTTGTAAAATGCATTTTTATAGACACTGTGGAACATGAACAATTTCTTTTTTTTTTTTACCTCAATAAATATTTATGAACTCCATATATTTTTGATGTCTCTGATTTATTTTTGGTTGCTAAAAACACCGTCTTGCAGGCAAAATGCTTGCAGTTGTAAAAACCATTGTTCATGCCCCCATGAAATGTTTTACTGTGTGTCATTTGTTCATATCGTGCAAGAAAATGTGAAAACTATTCTCAAATTCAAATTCAACATAATTCAACCCCATGTTGAACACTATGTTGCACGTTCATATCTTGCAAGACAATGTCAAAACTGTTCTCAACTTCTCCAAAACTCCACAAGAAGTCTCAAAGTGACGCGATTACACCACCATGTGCAGATAAACAATTGTCTGCATCTATACGTGTAATTTACTAAGACACCTTCTCACTTCTGTAAATTTCAAATAAATAAAATTTGTCTTTCTCTACAACATAAAGATTGAATAGGAGCCAACATTGTCGCAGATTACGTTTAGATAATTAAGAAGCTAAACTCTTCAGATTCAGCTTCAATCTGGCTGCAAAGGCTTAACATAACAAAATCAATCAGTCAATCAATAAACACACAAACTGGAAAGTTGCATGGAACTGAGGGGATGGAGTCATGATCGAGGTTCTGACGTCACGCAACATTCCTCTGATATCAGTCTTGGCTATAATCTTGCATCATCTAGGAGCCTCAGGCTACATTAGCAAATATTAGCGTACCAAACGCCAGCCTTCACCTAAACCAGCTTGGTTCGAGTTGCATTGTGGGTAATGTAGGCGTCGAGTTTTGACAAGGAAGAAAGCGTTGTAGGCGTGCAGTGCTCCGTCTCTACAGGGCTCTGACATCTCTCCTGAGCTTCGGAAAAGAGCGATACATGTTTACAGTTTCTCCTGAGGGGAAAATGCCACGGAATTCTTCTTGGATGAATTTTCATTCCTAACTGTAGCGCTTGTCCGACATAAATCATACGACAGCCTCTTTTCATGATGAGCTGCAAGAGAGGAAAATCCGACAATAAAATGAAGAAAAGTCGTACTATTCTACAATTTACTGAAAGAAACAGAAGAGCAGCGTCAGTGTCAAATGACTGCCGTTTACAAATAAGTGAATTAAATCATTAATAATGAAATAAGGAAAGCAACATTGAATACATGCACAAGCAAATGGGTGAAAACATGAAGAGAATATATATATATATGTATATATACTGTACAGTATATAATATAATGTCAAAGTAATGTAGTATAAATATAAAATATATAAGAAAAGAAAAGTTTGTTTTGTTTGATATGTGGATCCGCATGAACCGCGCACGCACGCACGCACGCACGCACGCACACACACACACACACGCACACACACACTTTCACTCTCTATCCCTCTCTCCCTCCCCACTTTTCCACTCCTTCAGCCTACTTCCTGTTTTTAGATCACGTGACTCCCTCGTGTCACATGACTCTCAGCCTGCCAAACCAGGAAGAGATAAAGCTTGCTGCTCAGGCTGATATCCAGGAAGACGAGGACGCAGCCTTTTGCCCGCAATAAACGCGACAAACAATGCGAGTTTAGCCGCGCGGGCCGAAGCTTGAGGTGAGCAGGTGAGATGCTGTCTTCTTCTCTGGTCATTGCTCCACCAAGATGTTTAGAACGAGTCTTTTTGTCACAGTAGCACTGCTGCATGTGGATCTCGAATGTAGCAAATGAGCTGAGGGTTTGAGTCCATTTGTCATAAAGAACTGCAAAAAAAAAAAAAAAAAAAGGGAAAAAAGGGATATAAAGGCACCTGAGTAATTTGTTTTGGTCTCATTACCGCTCTCTAGCTGTATTTTCCAGAGATGATTTGTATGTTATTAAAGCACTATGTGAAACACATTCAGCTCAAGTTAAATATAAAGTAAGTAGGTCAACTGGAATCTGGAACATCTGACAAACCATTATACTGACGGGTAGATCTTTAGCACCTGACGGCAATAAACATGCGATCTTCTGTATGTGTGTGTGTTGAAATGCTTGTTTTCTCCGTTAGAGATGTGGCGACCGTTGGTAGCTCAGCTCCTGGCGCTGATCTCACTGACTGCGGCCCTTGACAACGGTTTGCTGAGAACTCCGCCGATGGGCTGGATGGCCTGGGAGCGCTTTCGCTGCGACACTGACTGTAAGGACGACCCAGAGAACTGCATCCGGTATGATCCGTCAGCAGATTGCTCCAATCCCTTTACCTGTGGGACTGAGTGCAACACCAATCAGTGTCCACTCAGATATTTTGCTGCAAAACGGGCTCCAATAGTTGATTCGTGCCCTCTGTCAAACCACATGCTGACGTAAACTAGCGATAAGCAGTGAGGAGCAGTCAGGATTCCCCGATGCTGCAGGAAGCTGAATATTTATGTAATAGGCTCACAGCCAACACTCAATCTCCTGAATTTGTCATTTAGTTAGATGAAACAATGTCTTTTTCATTTTTGGACAATGCCGTGCAGGCATTATGAAAAATCCTAAACACTGACATTTAACTGTGGCTCCATCTGCTGATGGAAACATGACTGTAGAGAAACCCCGGGATGCCTGCGGGTTCAGTTTTTCTTTGCTCTCATCCTTATGTACCAAGTTAATTGTCTTTATCATCCCGGGTCAAAAAAGATGCTCCCTTTGCCAAAACTTTTTACATGAACCTGACCAAACTAACATGGGCAAAACACCCTCCTTGATTAAAAAATAATAACCTCGTCAGCTTGTTTTTTTTTTTTTTTTTCATCAGATTCAGATGAAACCTGGGATGGTGTCGCCATTTCCTAGAGGTTATGGGGGTAGTTTCTAACAGTTCTTTATTCATGGCAGAGATACTGTACAGTACATTCTGTCTGCTGTCCATCGTGTCCACAGGGAGGAGCTGTTCAGGGACATGGCAGACCGGCTGGCCGAGGATGGCTGGAAGGAGCTGGGCTATGAATATGTAATCATAGACGACTGCTGGATGTCCAGACTCCGAGATGAACAAGGGAGGCTGAAGCCCGACCCTTCAAGGTTCTTATCCACATGTGATTCCCAACTGCCTACGCGTGTCTCCTTGTGACATTAGCTCCAGTAATTCACAAGAAAATTGAAGTCATTTTACACACTATTTTTGATCTTTACCCTTAAAGATCAAAAATGCTGATCACATGCTGATTCTTGTTCTAGTGACTTTTGTATTGGCAAGTTTTTTTTTTTGTTTTTTTTCCTGTCTAAACCTTATTCTGTTTGGAAGAGGGCCAACTTAAAAAAAAAAAAGTGTTAGGTGATTGGATAAGCTACTTATTTATTACCGTCCATCCCAGCTTAATTTAAAGAGGTCAGGAGAAGACGGAAAACATCGGAAAACATTGTTTGCTTTTCTTTGAATGAGGAAGCTCTCCCCTCCAGATATAACTTCAGGATGCTGATACTGTAGTGGCATCTATGCTTCCCCCTCAGGAGCCGCCACTGTTGTTTTGGAATTTACAGTCTGGCTGTCTACAGCAAGCTGATTGGTCAAGGCCACGGTGGCCCGGGCACGGACGCTTTGGGTCAGAGCGTTGCAAGACGTGTCCTCAAAGGAGTGCGAAATCGGGATCTCGCAATTTTGGCAAAAACTCAGCGGTCTCGCAAGATAAAGGTTTATGATAACAAATAATTCGTACCGTCCCCCATATGTGATTTTCTTACTAATGTGATCAGCAATCCAAATTTAACTTTTTGTTCTTCGTCTTGTCTATTTTTATCTCAGTCGAGTGTTAATGCATACACATCTCCATCCTCTCGGTCAGTGTTTTTATTTAGGCGCTTGAAAAGAAATGTTTTATTTGCTTTCCTCCAGGTTTCCGGGGGGCATTGCAAAACTGGCGAGGTACGTCCATGACCGTGGACTGAAGCTTGGCATCTATGCCGACATGGGAGCTTACACATGTATGGGCTTTCCTGGCACCCCGCTGGATAAAATCGAGATTGATGCCCAGACCTTTGCTAGCTGGGGGGTAGACTATCTCAAGTTTGACGGGTGCAATTCAAATGCTGTAGATCAAATGCTGGGTGAGAGCATCTACTAACCTATGGAACACGTTGTAAGTGACAGCTGTATGGAAATTGAAATCTAAATTTCTTTCCTTAGGTTACCCTCTAATGTCCAAGGCTTTGAATGCTACAGGCAGAGCTATGGCCTACTCCTGTAGCTGGCCTGTCTATCAAGGAGGACTTCCACCTAATGTAAGTGTGATCACTAAAAGAATCCCTGGTGGATGGATGGATGGATTGATCGAGTTTTTACATGTAGAATTCATTAACAGAAATTTTTTTAAAATAAAGGTCAGAACATAGCCTGCAAAATGGCAGAATGAGTGGTGGTTTGGATCGGGCCGCCACTCGGTCCAGACTGTTTCCATTAAACTTTAATGCTCCTAATAACTTTGGAGATGCCCATCTAGTGCGACCATGATGTCGACATTTGTGGTTTCGGCGGAAATGTCCCGATAACGATTGAACAAATTTATTTTGCTTCGATGATGACTTCTGGTAACTTTGGTGACCCTCTTACTTTTTCATCATCGGGTCAAATTTTCAGCTGTTGAAGAATTGGAAAACCAACACGTGAAACTATCAATACGTCAGCTTATCAACATTAGCGTTTAGCTCAAAGCACCACTGTGCCTAAGCAGAGCTGCTAACTGTTAGTGTTTTTAATCACTGGTGTTTCTGCTCAAATTAAAAGAGAAATGACATTTTTGTTTGCAGTCTTAAGTCTGTTCCCCTGTTTCGAACAGGTGAACTACTCTCTGCTGGGGGATATTTGTCACCTGTGGAGGAATTACTACGATATCCAGGACTCATGGGACAGTGTGCAGGGAATCATTGACTGGTTCTTCAACAATCAGGATGATCTTCAGCCTGCTGCAGGGCCGGGGCGATGGAATGACCCCGATATGGTCTGATGGCCTTCAAAATCCATCTTTGATATACACTGATCAAGCATAGCATTATGACCAATGCATGTTTACCGTATAATGTAATGCAACAGCCCTGCAATATGTTGAATTTTTATTGCATCTGTTTGAAAGGGATGATGGCACATTTTAATGAATATGATGATGGTGAACTGTACTGGGTTATACCGAGAGGCGTCCCTAATATTTTGGTTAACACATTCATATGCATTAAGATGACAAAAGTCACTCATCTTCTTGATGTTCCTTCATGCTTCATTATTATACCTTTTGATCTCCTCTCAGCTCATCATTGGAAACTTTGGTCTGAGCCCGGAGCAGGCTCGCTCTCAGATGGCTCTGTGGGCCATCATGGCTGCACCCCTCATCATGTCCAATGACCTGCGAAATCTGGACAACGGCGCACAGGCCATCCTGCAGAATAAAGTGGCCATTGCCATCAACCAGGACCCCCTGGGCATCCAGGGAAGACGCCTGCTGCAGGTGAGCATCCTTACTGAACGCATTTGTCTCGGCCCTCGGTGAGAACAGGCTCACCTTTTAGATTTTTTTTTTGGAACGCTCTGTGTTTTATTGAACAGGACAAGAGTCACATTGAGGTGTACTGGAGGCCTCTGGCCGATTCGGCCAGCGCCCTCGTGTTCCTGAGTCGACGGACAGACATGCCCCACCTTTACCACACCTCGCTGGCTAAACTCCACTATGACACTGGCAACTATGCGGTTTGCGCACCCTCTATATTTCTTACCCCGTGTTTTCCGCATTTAGTTGTTTAATCAAATACAATCAGCACCCGAGTTTAACAATTAGTTGATTATTTCCATTTTTACAAAGATATTTTCCTCATGGTCCAGGTTACAACCGACACAATGTTTATGATCTGACCGGTGAAGGGACATTTTACACAGATCATCACCTTTGAATTAAAACACACATTAACTCCTGTTATAAGCAGCTTAGCACATACTTACACTGGACTAACCGCGACGTTACACCACGAATGCAACTAGAGGTTGCAGGTGACATTGGTGGGTGTGGCTTATATTTGGTTACATGGCCACTGTTGGAAGACCTCACCTTGAACTGACTTTGATATGCCGTTTTATCTGATGGATCAACGCTGATGGTATTTGCACCCGAGTGCCCTCAGCCAAAAATGCTATTTGCCAGTCAAGTAGAGGGGGGAAGTTTGCCCTGAAGGCTTTCTGCCAGAAAGTCTTTCAAACACTTATGCGTTATGTGATGGCTATTCAAGCCAAGCCATGATCTTTTCCTGACCAACTATTTTTGTTGCCCAAACTTCACCAAACTGCGAGAGAAAACTGAAAATAATGTATAAAAAAAACAACAACATTTTATTCTAATATTTTCAACAGGTGCAAAAACTTACTTGTTTGGATAATTACATCTCTGCACTTGACAAATATCACGTTTGTGTACAGTGAAACTATTGCAAGACTCGCGATTGCATAACGATTTAAGCAGCAACCGACAAATCATTTGAAATAAGTGTCAAATCCCCAAATGTGAATTACATTTATTTTCATCAATCTGAAATGTTTTTTTTTTTTCTAATTTTTTTTCCAGGCCTATGATGTGTTTACTGGCACAGTGGTAAAGGGTCTGAACACTACTACGGAGGTGACGATCTCCATCAACCCCTCAGGCGTTGTCATGTGGTACGTGTATACAGAGCAACTGAAGACGGAAGACGCTGGCAAACTCCGCCACCAGCACGCGAACGCCTCGCAATCTGCATTCCACAGAGCAATGCCGGGGTATCACACCGTTTTGTGAAGGAACGGCGGTGCGTTTCAAACTGATCAGGGATTTTTTTTTAGAGATTCCGTTAATAATAATTGCGTGGCGAGTCAAACCAATGGCGACTTGATCTTGATGTTGAACAGCTGATCTTTTGCACTGAATTTCTTTTTTGTTTTTTAAAATGTGTTTTTGTATGTGTGCTTGTTTTTTTTTAAATTGGTTCATAGAAACCTTTTATGTGAAAGAAATAAAACACTAATTTTCATCTTTGTTTGTGATGTTTGTGCCAGGAAATAAGAAAAAAAAATAATTTGGCGGAGCTTTTCATCTTACTTTGGCGTACTTAAATATCTAGAGATTTCTACTGCGAATGAATCCCAGGACTTTATCATTAGGGCAGGTGTTGATATATCCTCTGTTGGTGAAGTAGTCCCACTCTTAAGAAAACAAAAACAAAAGCAAACAAACAAAAATGCTTACTGGGACCCAGAAAGGAGCATCAACTTCTACAACACAGTCGCAGGATGTAAAGAAACAATGTACATCTTCTGTTTTAATGAGGAAAGGCCTGTGTGTTTCATGCGCTTCCCAAAAAATGTTTGTGAGGATATTCTATGGATGCATAAATATGCAAAATGATATATATTTATTTTATTTTACTTTTTTTTTCAAGGCTTTGAAAGTGGCCAGTAAAAAAAAGGAGAGTGTTCAGACTGTGCGGCGTTGCAGTCGCTAACCACTGAAGGGCAGCACAGACTGAAAAGTGCTCCCGGACGTTCGCGGCGCTCATTTCCTGATGAGGTCTGCACCTCCACCTTCAGCTCAGGCTCAATGTCACGGAGGCGAGAGGGTCAAATGTGTCTGGACCGTTGCTAAGCTTGTCTAAGCTTGTCTGAGTTGAGCCGTCTTAATCTATACTGTATCATGCGGCTGTGGATTAGGTGAAATGCAACTGGGACACAACAGTAATGAATTCAGACAGGCAGTAATTTTAGATTTTGTGATTTGATCTCCGTTTACTTAATCGAAACTGGGAACATTTCCAAATATTTACCTCTCAAACTGAGACTTGGGGGAGTGACGTGTGGATCCTGCTGTGTAGTGGATGGTGATTTTGATCTTATAACATTGAATGAAATGAAAAGTGACCGGCCTACAGTCAGTTTAGATATTCACACGAAATGATAGATAAAGCATTTATGAGTTTTCCTTGCATGGATAGCTAGCTTTGCGGCTCAGATATTTTTTGTTTTCTTTCCAATAATTAAATTAGTGTGTTACTAATAATCCAAACTGATGTCAGTGACCATATCACAGCCAAACAAAGCTTTTTTAGTTGATTAAATAATAGTTAACTGACAAATATTTGTTATAGTTTGTTTGGGACAAATCTGGATTTATAGTACTGGTATGCTCACAAATGAGCAAAAATGTATGTGCCAGGTGATCACAAGCAGCAGAAGTCAACCTACACACTCCTGCAGGGAACAAGTAGAAGCAGAAAGATCGAGGAAACTTTCCAAAACCAGAAATGCAACAACTGCACGGGGAAGATGCTGCCGGGTCTTTATCACGCAGTCGCCTGATTAAAAAGAAGGAAAAAAAGTCACCCTATTGAGTTAATATTCAAGTGCAAAACCCGTTCGATTTCTAATACGTGACTGATTTATGCAAATGACTCCTTTATGGAATTTTGCATTTTCAGAGATGGCTGAGACTGACCGGTCATCTGAAAAAAGAAAAAAAAAAACTGTCTCTCAAACAGCACCTTTGCGGCTGTAGATATTTGATAAAGACAGATTTAAATCAGTTAAAAAAACAAAACAAAAAACAAAGTTGCATCGCTTGCTGAAACTCATAAAGTCAATAAACAACGCCCTCAGCTTGTTCTGTCGTTCTTTTGGAGTCTCTGTGACCCATAATGGGTTAATTCATATTCTAAAGCCAGTTTCATGAGGACAGGAGGGCTCCGGCTTGCTGAGATTCATTTATGAGTTATTCTAACATTATTAAGTTTCATATTTTGCTTTTATATCACCCTGCTGTGTGGCCATGAATGCTGGGTTTGTTGTGACCCAAACTGGCTCTGGAGGCTTCCTCCTTCCTACTCTGCTGAGCTGGAGGGGAAGTGGTCCATGTCCACCCACGTCTTTCCCACGCAGACCCCTTTTGGCCTGCCTGGGGTTAGTGTGGGTCAGCGCCCTTTTGCCAGCTGCCATCACTCACGGATGAATCCACAAAGGAAGACACCAAAACACGCTGAGAGTCATACACGTGTCCTTTAGATGTATCTGCTCACACACGCAAACATATTTACAAGAGAGGCCCAGAGCGAGCATGGCTTTTTGGGAGGCGAAAAAAGTGTGCCGCACGGAAGAGGACCTCAAGCATCACACACCACCATCATATAGGTCTTCAAGGGGAGGGAAGATATTTTTTTGGGAGGAAAAACTCTATTGAGGCAGTTTAAAGAGCAAAACCTTGAGAGACCATGAGCAATATTTGTGCCGTTAAGCAACATGTTATTGGACAGATTCTCTGAACATCACAACCCTGAACACATAGGAAGCTCAGTGAAATATCGTGTGGTGAAAGTTGAAAACTTAGAAACTGTGGATGTTTGTCAATGGTTTGTTTCCATTACGTACTTAAACGATTATCCCATGTTTCTTTAAAAAAACAAAAACAAAAAAAAAACATGCTAAACATCATAATGAAACAACCAATTAAGTTAATCAACTTCAGCTTGTTCATTCCTTTTTTTTTCAAATTTCAATTCTCATTATTCAGTTATGCTCTCGCGGGTTTTAGAATATGGCGGGACTCTGCTTCTGTGATATCTGCTGACGTGGTTGTGTGTGAGAAGGTACAATATCAGTGACTCTAGGCCAGTGGTCACAAGAGATAAAACAGTTTTTAACATTATAAAGCCCAAAGTCCACGCCACACTGCTCCCGAACGGCCAGAATCATCTTACATGTTCTCCCACTTGCAAGGGTTTATGAGGACAAGTGGCTGGGATCTGGCTGGAGACCCTCAGACGCTCCTCCATACATCACCGCAGCGATCCCCCTGGAACTTGGCAGGAAGTGACAATGGCAGGTCAGGCAGCAGATGCCTTCACAGCAGGCCTGGATCTCAGATGGTTGCAGAGCCACTGAGTAGCATGTGACAGAAGACGGCATGCAGTCCAGCCATCGCCGCCCCCAGTAGTTCCTGACTGCACGGTAAAACGAAGCTCCCATGTCTCATGTTGCACCGAAGAAGTCTATTTTCTGGATGAATTTTCCCAGGGGCGACTCAGGAGCAGGCTGGTCCACTTGGAAGCGACAATAGGTTTTAAAGCTGTCTGGACCTGGATGGACACAAGGTCAAGTCTGCATGATTTAGTGGTAGATTTGCAGATCCCTCACCTCAGCCCTCCCTCCGGAGACGCTACAGTGGCCACACGGATCATGTCATCCAGCACCTGTCAAATTTGGATCCTCACACCTCACACTAACACAAAAATGATCCGCCAGCAACAGCAAACACTTCTTCCAAATCAGAAAAAAAGGCATTTTGGGGTGTATAGGGGATGTAAGTAGCAAAACTCAGTGAGCGTGTAGCATGGACGTAGCTCCACAGCTAACTCAATATCAGCGCTGCAAAAAATGTTTCTTTATGGTAATGTGACCACAGAGGTCCTCTCCATTTAATGCCCATCTAATTGTAAATATGATGAAGTCTTTTCTCCATCAGTATATTGCACCCTGCTCTCCTCATGCATCTCTTCGCTCCTCCTATGGCGGTTGGTCAGTACGTTCACCTTGATCAGTGGGAGTCAACAATGTGTTTGTGGACTTACTGCTCAAAGTACTAAAACCCTTCTACTATGAAGTTAAAAGTGTTACATAAGCATCTAGTTTGTACAGACTCCCCCAAAGCCAATAAAAAAAAAAAAAAATCCTGTATTCAACATAAATGCTCCGTAATTTACTGGATTCCTCCTTGCCCAATGCAACACGATCCTTCAGTATTATTATTATTATTATTATTATTATTATTTTTTTTTTTTGTAATCCAACTGACACAGGTGACAACCAGCAGGAGCAAGCTATTAACAAAACGACAAACGATTTGGGCCACTGTAGAAGCAAATATGGTTGCCTCAATGGAAGATGACCTGCTCCTTTGAAAGTATAAAGAGCTCATTAAGCTTGAAACCCACCCCAACAAAAAACGTAATGGGCCTCATGCATGATTTTTTTTCCTATTTTTCTCTTTTTTCAAATCAATACAACTCCCCACCCCGCAAACTTCAGGCTTATCAGCATGTCCCCGGTTTAGTATGAACAGTATCCCCGCTGAGGACCCTCATTAATCGCTGCATAGAACACACGTTATTAGCCAATTTGCTCATTCTTGCAATAGCACTGAAGTCTGTTTCCCAAAAGCTGCTAACTGCATTAAGAACTTGCAGTGGTACTGCACATACTGTTTAAAAACCATTGTGAAGAAGCAAGTATTCTCCAAAAACAAAGTTCAACCAAATGTGCACAACCAGTGTCGTGACGTCGTGTCGTTGGGACTACAGATCTCGAGCTGTGGTCAGACCCTTAGTTCCTGCTGATGATGTCATCAAGGACGGAGAGACGAGGGTCACCGTTTGAGTATTATCTATCTTATGCTGAAGGAAGATGTGAATTGTACCATTGATGGAGGGCCCAACTGAGTCCGTTGAGTGAACGGTCATGATTTACTGCTGATTGCTATTGCTGTTGTGATTTCAATGGGAATCAGCAGAATGATAATTCACTAATGTCAGAACTGTCATATCTAATCTTAATATACAAGGCTGATGGATTTTTTTGCCGTCTGAAAAGCACCAAAGTCTCAACTACGGTGGCTCAACCCGACATGGTTGAAATGACTGTGGCACCAACAACACCAGCAGCTTTGGGGAACAGTTGTACCACGGACGTTAGTTCGTCTGACGATGCATCGAACCGTGTCGGTTCGCCGTTAACTTCGATCACTGGACGGAAAACACGGCCCCGGTCAGCAAGGGTCACAGTGAAGACATTGCTGCAAGCTCGGAGGCAGAAAGAAAAGTTATTTTTGGAGACGAGACTAATTTAAGGGTAAAAGTAAGACTGTCCCAACAGTAGGAATCGGTCTAAGGTTTCTTTGTAAAACTTTAGACCTCACAGCATCTTCCTTGAAAACATCAGCTTTCGAACGCGTTTGTCTGCACATGTAACAACAATTGAGATGACTACATTTAAAGTTACGATTATGGCCACAGAAATGTTCCACTGTCATTGTTGTGTTTTGTTGACGTGATCGCACTTCCTACTATCCTGCCCACATTGTTCTTGCAGCAGTCACTCTGGCCAGAAGAAGGGACATAAACAACTGTGCGGAAAAATGTCTTACAGATACTCGATGATGGATCAGGATACAACCCCGCTGATATGCCTCAGAACCGTCGCAGATGAGGGCCCATCGTTCCCAGGTCACTGACCATGCAATACAAAAGGCAGCCAGGAACCAAAGGAATAAAGAGCAGCTTTTTTTTTTTTGCTGATCTCGCAGCAGCGAGAGCGCATAATTTGGCCTTGACAGCGTGTGTGTGGAGGCGCTTTGTTCCCGCCCGAAAACGGGACAATCCCTCCTGAGCAATCTGATCAGATGAAGGGGCCAACTGTCGCTGCGCGGAAGGCTGCAGGAACTCTGGCGAAATGTAGCTGACCAGAAAACATGGGCGCTACAAAAGAGGTTTTGAACTGAATGGGGGCCGCATATGTACACCACCGGCACCACTGACAACGTGCGGGATTAGCGATCACGTGGCGCTCAGCGCTCGAATGTCCCATTTTCTGCAGCGAGACGAGACAGACGGGAGCCACACGAAGTGATGACGCGACGCGCTCACGGCCGTCGCCGGCTTCCTCTGTCGGCGTCTGCCTCCTCAAATCCGTTTGGTCTCATCTCTCATCTCGCTTTCAGCCCGTCAGGTGTAGAAGATTAAAAAAAAAAAAAAAAGCTGCACTGTCTCCTGCTCTAAGACAGCAGAGTCGCTCAGCTGACAAGAAATGTTTCAGTTGAGCCGAAATTAGAATTCCCTTCATTTTTCAAGTAAAATGCTGTGAGCCCTAACGACTCTGCTATCAATGCGCGTTTTGAGAAGAAAAAAAAAGGTTTTCGGAAATATTTGTGTGCAATATTTTTGTTCATGCAAATATGACAATATCAGAGATTAAAGCAAAAAAAAAAAAATTAAATCAAAATGTTATGACTAATTTCTTTTTAAGATACGATTTTAACGGCACTGCTACTTTTACCGATAAAATTCAGTAATGAATTAATTTTCTCGTACTGCATATCAACATTCCTATTCATAAAAAAACATTCATTCATACAAACAGTTTGGATGATGTTTTCACAATTTCAGACAAAATGAACACACAGATAGACGTCAAACTTGCTAATGTTATTACTAATCATGTTTGTATGGTATGACTGTATGAGTTAATTAATCAGCTCTGGTTGTGTAACTGAAAAACTGCATGCCTCCACCTATATCTGATGTACGTTTTATCAAATATTTTTGACAGCTTGTTTCTGTTGCCACAGCAACATCATCTGCACTGATTTTTAACGTTTGGCTCCCTCCACCGTCGCCGCTAAGAGAAGCATGGGGCTGGGATGTTTGTTGGTGCCAGAAGGGCTGGGCTGAGTATTTCAGCAACTGCCGATGTACTGGGGTTTTCACACACAATAGGGTTTACAGAAGATGGTTAGAAGAAGAAAAAAAATAGTGACTGTTGACGCCAGAAGTCTGAGGAGAATGGTTGAAGCAGATAGGGAGGCAACAGTTGGTCGGGTCGGAATTTGGCATAAACAGCACGAAGGCATTGACCCATCCTGCCTTGTATTGGTGGTTCAGGTTGGTGGTGGTGGTGTTGGTGGAATGGTGCGGGGGATCTTAGCACTTTTTGGGCCTCTTAGTCCTGATTGAGCATTGTTTCAATGCCACGGCCCACCTGGGTATACTTGCTGACCATTTCCATCCCTCTATGACCGATGTGTGCCCATCCCGTCATGGCTACTTCCGGCTGGATAATGTACCATCTCATAAAGGTCAAATCAGTTCAAATTGGAAATGAGTTCACTGTTCTCAAATGGTCTCTGCAGGCAACAGATCTCCAATAGAACACCTTTGGGATGTGGTGGAACAGGATATTCATATCGTGGATGTGTAGCTAACAAATCTGCAGCAACTGCACAATGCCAACATGGACCGAAGTCTCTGAGGAAGGTTTCCAGCGCCTTGTTGCTTCTATGCAACCAAACTTTAAGACAGTTCATAAGCAAAAGGGGCTGTCCAGTCCAGTACTTGCAAGGTATACCCAAGAAAATATATAATCCTGCGATCCTCAGAGCCTCTTCTCACTGTGGCTATGTCATATATACAGTATATCATATCTGGTCTCCGTCTGGCCTGCAAAATCCTTTAAAGGAAAATCTCGACATCTCTACCCTAAAAAACTATTAGTCAACTTAGAGTAAGACTTGATCTCGAAGCTAGAAGGATTTAACACACCCTCATGCGATTAATGACATGTCAGTGTGGTCAACAGGCTACATTTCTGAGCTTTCTCACAGTGACTAAACACATCTGCCAGTCAGGTTGTGTGGACCAGACGTCACATGACAGCATCTGGTGACATCGGAGGCCCACTCAGAACTTTACAACAGCTTCGCTCAGGCAGACTAAAGAAGCTGTTCAGGGCCAGTGGATCCCAGAAGCTGGTCCTCTGCCTCCGCAGCTGCAGCTCTGCCATCCACAAGACAGTCAAACCGGCCCACCGACGTTCTGAAGCATGTTTGGAGCTGTGGGAGTACAGCTGCAGCTCCTGGACTCGGTCACTTTCTCTGACCTGTAAAATGAGATGAACCTAAAATGTTTTCAGTGAGAGAAATGACAAAAAAAATTACCAGTGGATGACATCCGAATCCATTTTGTTATTCATCTCTTATTGTTGCAAAATGGCTTCGCTGTCAGTCTGATATATTCTCAAGCAAATATATTGCATTTTTTGTTTCATTAATTTGTCTCCAATGTGTAAAGGCCTGAAGACTAAATCTAAAAAAAAAAAATCTACCACAGCTTTGTGCCCACAAGAAGAGACTTGCAGTGACGTGGTGACCAGTGAATATCATTGAAATTTGACGATCTGGTGCAGCAGTGACCAGGGAAGCAACTGCTGGTGATGCAAAGTGGGCAGGCGGTTACTTTGAGTGATGTGACTGAGGTGACGGCCTGTGGGAACAAAGGACACCATAAACAGTGAGATAGCCAGAGACCGAAGACACACAGAGGCCTTGTTCAGGGCATGAAAGCATGTAGCTTCAGTCCTGTGTGATCCTCAACGATCCACACAGACCTTTCATGATGAATCATTCAAATTAAACCTAAGCAATTGAGGAACAGCTTTAAGGCACGACGTGGAGGCGAAGAACCACCCAGCATGAAGCCTTAAAGCCACTTGGTCATTTTCACACATATTTTGTGCCACACAAAAATGAAAGGTTACGGCGTAAAAGCCTACCGTTATCATGACAAGGCATACTTCTTGTTACAATTACATCTAAGTTGGTTAGTCAGAGTAGGATGTGCATTTCAAGTGAGGAGCATGAAGGTGGCCGCTCCATCACCGTAACTGGATACAAAGTAAAGGAAAGCTTAATTTTAGGTCAAACTGGTCTCACAGTGCATCTATGATGGTTCCTTTCTGTTTTTTCTCCATTACTTCATGCTCTGCTGCATCAATTTCTTTGAGCTTTTTGTGTTCTCCAGGCAAACTGAAAGAAATGTTTAAATCCGCCGCTTTCGGTTTTCCTTCCATTGTTTGCCAAGCTTAGCAAGCTAGCTGCCAGTTGCTAACTGGGCTCAGTTGATTGGGCAGCTTTGACAGATGTCCTCATTAGCTGCACATTCTGTAGCGATTAAACTTGAACCGAAATGCGCGCGTGTTATTCAGCTTTACTGCACAATTGCCGGCCAATCAGAGAAGACTATTCACCCAGACCATGGCATACAATCATTTAAACACCAGAAAAAAAACAACCCATGATGCCACTGCTGCCACACGTTGCCTCTGATAAAAGTTTGCATCTATTTCAATCTCTTTTAAAGACAGTTATATGCGGTTTTGACCAATTTTTCATGTTTCAAGTTTGTGAATTCATTTCGTAGCAGCGTAGGAAAAAATTCAACCAGCTGTGGAAAGGCTGTGAAGGCTCCCATGCTCCACGGGAGCTTCGGTGGATTATAAAGGTAGTGGTCCGCTGCCATCGGCCGCATCACGCCGCGTACATCTCATGCGCTTCCTTGGCTTAGTGAAGATTAAGAGCGGTTTTGGAAGGCCACTGAATAACATTTCCCTCGCAAAGCATGAATGAATTGCTTTGATTTCGGCAGCGACTGGAGCCACATGTCTGGCTTGGTTAAGGTTTCAATGATTGCCCGATAATCTAGGCTGCCTCTGTTCAAATTATGTTTTATTGCAGCAACAGTGCCTCCTATCAATAGCATTTTGTCAGTTAACAATGCCCCAACTCCCTGTGGTGTGCGGTGTTCCCACAGACCGCAGATGTCCAGACTGTTGGCCACAGAAGAGGATTCAGATGGAGGAGGCTTGTCCCAGGTGACAGAGACTTCCTGTGGCTAAACAGTGGCTGTTTGTTTTTTGCGCTTATTCATTGTGCAGCTTTCTAATACTTGGCCCGCTGTTGCTTAGCCGAATTTTGATGACCACATTACACTTCCCTGCAGGAGATTAGCTTTGGTGACCGCAGCTAATCTTGCCCGTTATTCTGATTTACCACCACGAGCGCAAGCAGCCCCAACCACCCCGTGACCCCCATCAACCCCAACGACCTGCCGTCTGAGGGCATAATGCAGGGGAAGAGGGACCAGGGGTCAGGGGTCAAATTCGCAGAGTGCCCCCATCAAGGTGAAAGGCCAGTTTTACAAGGAGCCACTGCTGTGGACATGGCATGACGTAAGGCCACCTGTTGCCCCGCACAGGACCTCAAACTTCAGGGCTGTGGCTGGCGACTGGTTACCTAACATCTCAAGGTGAAAGATGAGACGGGGAAGTGGAGTGAGGTGCCGATGACACGCACGCTGACACAGTATCTTCTCTATCAATTGGAGAGCAGCCTTTCAGTGACATGGGAAGACTGCTTAAACGCGCTCCATCTGTTGTCTTAATTGTTGGTCCGAGTCCGGCCGGGTCTTTTGTTTTTCAGCATATTTCTGGAAGTTTCATTTTTCTGTCGTAGCCCTTCGACCTGGCCACCCAGCGACAAAAACTAACACTCCGGAGTTGACAGTCAGCACGTACAACCAATTAACCATTGTAAACGGCTCATTATATAAGCAATTAGGTTGCACAACCAAGTTTCACGCTTAAATAGACATAACTCAGACACATGCCAATACGTCATTCCCTCTCACTGTGTGAACAAAATTTAAATTCCCTCCATCTCCAGCGTTAAAACAGGCGCTTTCTGAAATTATATACATTTTGTATATGACAGACATCGCTGGGAACTGCGCTTTCCTCAGCCAGCTGAAATATCTGAATTTTTTTTTTCAATTTTTGACATGCCGATTCTGATTTGCTGTGTTATTATTATTTTTTTTTCTCTCTGAGAAATATAACGTACAGAAAAACGCACTTATATTTTCACAGTATAATTTTTGTTGACTGGAAAAGGTTACAGGAGCTTTTAAGACAAATAAAGTCCATCTGCACATCTCCGTATATTTCACTTTGTCTAGCATGCCAAAACATTATACTTATTACGATGGCTTTTTAAACACCCAATAGCATGGTGACACTTTTATTCTTTTATCGTTTTTATTGTTTTTATTCACTCATGTTTGTGTACGTGTCCTCTGTCAGGTTTGCTTCTTTTTTTTTAATTGTTGTTTGATCTCTTGTAAAGCACTTTGTCTCACCTGTGGCTTGTTGTAAAGTGCTACATAAATAAAGTACTTTTGCACTTGCACGTTTTGCTATCCCACAGAAAATAGGTGCACTTATTCACTGATATAACAACATGCAGAATGTATGTACACCATGATAAAAACGTCCCCTCATTCCGGCTCCGAGTCTGTTTGTGATATGGGTTTCCCTAAAGACTGGACGATAACTCTGAGAAGAGGCTGTGCTGTTTAATAGAAACTGCGGCGAGGATTAAAGAGTAACTTTTAAAGTGTAACCAGATCATAGATAAAGAACTGCTGCAGCGCGTGTTGTACTGCACGGGGAGCGGGGAGAGATTGCAGGTGCCCGAGTTCATTACAGCCTTTAAATGTTTGACTTTGGCGAGGAGACGTAGTGTGAAACGAGCTTCAAAGCTTGACGAGCGGACTGAAAGCGACCTGCTTTCACCAAAATGATCTTATTTTTCATACATAAAAATACAATATATTACGTCATTGGAATAATTAAAAGATTCTCAGCCACAGACTGGGGATTTTTATGACCAAATTACATACCGGCTAATTGACCATGGCATACTTTTTGTGCCAGGCCCTGCCTCAGTCTATCCAGAACCCACCCATCCTTTAAAGAAATAGCTTTATTGTGTCCCACGCATGTGAAAGGGCAACTCTGAATGATGTCTGAAGTTCACTTGAGAAAACAGCCTATTGTAAGCCTCCAATCAGCATCATCAGGCTCCTTCTGCCTTTTTGGGACTTGCGTCTGGCTTGTGCTTGAACATGTGCAGTTGCACGTTGCATTGGCAGCAGCCCGCGGATGGTCCGGGGCCAAGTCATCAGCTGACTGCTGGCAGCGGAGAGTGGGTCAAAGTCAGAGCCACCTGCCTCCATCCAGCATATGGCACGTTAACCGCTTCAAGCCTGTTGGTAAACCAACCTTCAGTACCTCATGGGATCATTGTTTTGTTTTTGTTTTTTTGTTTTATTTAAGGGCAGTACTTTGGACAATATTTTTTGTTGCGGAATTGTTGCAGGTGAACTGATCTGTGATGCTATTTTGTGCATTTTAAATATGATCTGTTTTGATTGAGCCAAGTCGTGTTTTTTTCTTTCTTTTTTTTTTCAATATGTGTGAACAACAGTAAGACGGGTCAACAAATACCGTAAACATGGACGATGTACAGTGGGAGTACAGGGTACCAGAGCAGTGGCCTTGAGTCATTTGGTCCATGTAGAACCAGGGAAAAAGCAGAGTTCGAGTGGGTGTGGAGTTGCGCCAGGATGGCTTCTGTTCCTGATTGTCATGGACATGATCCCAAGATGCAGCCTCCCTGGCTGGGGGCGGATGTCTGGGCTGAAGCCTCTTTGTTCCTTGCAGACAATGTGGTTTGCTGACTTCATCTGGATGTGATACCCAGCGAGCACTTTATATAGAATCTACAGTGTCACACAGTCATGAATGCGTTTGGCTGACGAATTGGGGGGGAAATTACAAAGTGGAAATAAAGGCGGCGGTAAAAGACTGTGAATGCTATCATAGCCCACAAAAAAATTCCACTCACACGTGTTAAGATATCCTTATCATGGAAATCAACGATATGGTAAGCAATTATAAAATTGCAACTGGCTGTGGAGGCCCTTTGAGTACAGTGAGCTCACTCTCGTGCTCAAGAAACCAAATTTGAGATCATGTGACCGAATTGAATCTTTTTAAAAGCTCTTCATCCTGCTGTGGAATTTTCACATGTCCCACTGAACAATGGGAATTGTAAAAGAAATGCCATTGCACACCAAACTTTCCCAGCATGCTTTCATGTATACATTCACCTCATTGTGTGAATATGTGTGCGTGTGCAGACATGTCATTAAGCAGTCAGCTTCCTGTACCCGCTCACTGATCTGTAATCCGCCGTTTGACGTCTGCACTGCCTGACATCCCTCTGTCTCAGTGAGGAATTCTGCTAAACTGAATCCACAAGACAAGAGACAAGAAAAAAAAAAAAAAAAAAAACAAAAAAAACAACACTCAGCACGCACCCATGACTCCAGACTGATTCCTGAGGGTAAAATTGACATCCGGGTTCCTGGCACAGATGCAGCAGCGGAAGAGCCTTCTTAAAGCATCGGCAATGTCATTACCCTGAGAACCAAAGAATTCTTTGGAACTTTTTCTCACACCAGAAAGTTTATTGAGCCATCAAATGAGGAGTGAACTGAACTTGCCACATTTTTTTTTTTTACAGTGTTATAAGTCCTTAAATATTTGCAGATTTCTCATTTCTGTGCTTTTATTTCTTGATATTCTTTAGATCTTGATGCAGAGCGGTTTAATCGAATGACTCACTTAAGTCCTAAAACTCCCCGGCTCTGATGGGCTGACCAGATTGGGCTGGTTCCAGTTGCCGGCAGCTGACAGCACACAGACAGAGCTCGTTGCCAGTTGTTTGAGTCTCTTGGCGGACATAACTGTAAAATAATCTACAGTAGGCTTCTTACGAGTTGCTGACTTTTTTTCATATAACTACCATCTGCACAGCTTGGACGAAAAAGTTTTCTATCGAAAAAAGACCGTGGCCAAACCGAACCAAGCGGCGGGCCCATACGCTGACGCATAGAACACTGATACATGGCATGATGCGCGCTCTTCGAAGCTGCCGCTGCAACTGATGCAGAACGTGGATGAAACACTCATCTCTGGCTGTTGGTGTGGCCCATCCACCTCCCGTCCCAGCCAGCTGATGCAGACGCTCAGACACTGAAGTCAGAAACACGCGGTGCTCCTGAGATGTCGGCATTATGGATCTAGGGTCTGGAAACGTGTGAAGCGTGCTCGATCACACGTTCCGTTCAGCTGACCGCTGGAGCTACAAATCTTGTAGATTCAATTTGTTACCAGACAGCAGAATTATCATGACTCAACTACTATTTACAGCTTTGATATATGTTACTTTCTGAGCCTGGAGTAAAAATTCATGACATTATTCGTAGACATTCTACACATCGTGCAAGCCCAAAAAAACAAAACACTTGGTCACTGTCTCCAAGACAACCTGACCGAACTTGAGCTTTGAACCAGAGCAATGACCTCAAGTGACGATGAAGCTTCGCGAAAGTTCAGTCAGGAAGACTCTCTTTATGCTCGCCCTTTAAGTCACAAGCTTTCCCTAATCTCCTCCAGCCCATCCTACCCTCCGTCCAATCACTTACGTGTCACGTTGTCCTCTGGCCAATCATTTGCGAGCCAGCAAAACTTTAAAATTGCTCTCTCTCTCCCTCTCCCTCGCTCTCTCTGTGATGTTATCGCCATGTTAAGCTCAATTTCTCATCACCACCACGAGTGTCCAGGCTCCAGGGGAAAGTCTCCCTCTTTCTGGAAATACCTACGTCAGTTTGCTTACCATGTTGCCCTACTTACTGCTCGGCTCCGAACGCCACAGTTAAGTCCTTCTGTTCGCAGTCAAAATCCATTTCACATCAAATCCTCTCGTTTGTTTTGTCTCGCTTAAGTCTTTCCTAATTTAATTTATGAATCCATTTATGAGCTCACCAAGCGAAGGCTGGGCAATAACCAAACTCAGAAATGAATAAAAAGCATCACTTAATAGCCGATCAGCTTGACGCTTTGTGCAACAAAATAGTGCCGCTGAAATGGGATCATAGTATTTCTCCAACCAACCCACCAATTTTTTTTTTTTTTTTTGGCATTTTCTCGGCTACCAGACAGTGACAGATGCCAGTTACTTGAAACTGAATGTGTCTGACCGCATACTTTGGCTTAAAGGGCATTAGATCTATAACTGATTCCAAATGAGGCACCCAAAGGTCACTCCTGGATAAACTATCCTTTCCTAGTGGGGTGATACTCCCCAGCATGCAGCCTCAAAGCCCCGGAGGTATTCGTTTGGAGGTGCCGCAAAGCGCGCTCTTTGTTTCCATGAAACAGAAAACAAGATGAAAGCAGAAGCATCCTGGACAGCGCTTTGCTCGGTGTGACTCCTGGTTATCCCCATGTCACACCGTGCCGAACCCAGTGGTCCAAACATTGTCCTAAAGGTATTGAACTGCCCTCCATTCAACGCATTCCTCACATGGCTTTGAGATAAAGGCAGCTGCTGCTCGGTTAATATTTAAAAGGGGAGAAGGTATCAGCTGAGTCATTACTGAGGTCGCGCGCAGTCACACGCATGCTCTTGGACGTGTCCATCAATGTATATTGAAATCCAGGTGGCAGTATTTGTATCCCTGCCGGGTGCAGCTTGCCACAAGACAGACTGGAGTCGGTGGGCGGCTTGAAATTGTGCACAGCGTCGTCACAATTGAACTCCGAGCTCCGGCTTTGAATTTTCGGGTCTCCACACGCAGTTCCTAAGATTCCAATTCCTATTCCTATTTAAGTCGTTGCCGTCATAAGCGCCAGCGTGACCTGGCCCGACTTGGCCAAAAGTCCATCAACGCCAACCACAAGGACAAACATAACTGTGGTGCGGGCCACTTCATGTTGGAACAAACAGCCCACCTAACTGGGGGATACAGCGGCCCGGAATTTTCAATAGGCCAACCTATACTGTAAGATGGTGACCATTATATGGATGATAATGGGAACAACAGCAATCTGTGAGAGAGATATATTGACTAGGTCTTCCACTGTGCAGCGAAGCTCCCCATGACGGCGTTAAGAGACATTTCGATGTATCTCAGCCTCCTTCTTTGCCGAGTTTGTCTGGTATGGTAAACCAGTCACGGGCACACTGACATCTACGCTGTCATCACGGCAACAAATGCAGATTCGGCAGTCGGGCGATGCCTGGACACACGAATCCAACCTTATCACTAGCAAATAACTGCAGTTTGTCCTGAGTATGCGCTTTGAAAGCATTTCCAATTTGCCTCCAGTCTGAACAAACCGTTCGTCTGTTTGACCCCATGCTGACCCCTGGAAGGCTAAAATGGAAACCTCTGCTCACGCTCCATAGACAGCTTTGAGCACCAGTCCCTCACTCGTGTTTCAAGAGTTGACATCATGGCCGGCGCATGAAAGTTTTGGAAAGCCGACATTTGGCACCTTCAACCTCAAACGGGTCCATAATCTGCCAATCCAATAACCACTGCAGACAGATCGGGAATGCCAAGCCCCAGGGGGGTGTGTCCAAGAAGTGTAGACACATTAACGCCTCTGGTTTCTGTTACCTTTAAAGCCATTAGCCCCGGTTTCCACCGAGGTTGGCCACACCGCGTTCCGGGTCCGCTGTCGTTTTGATCTGCGTGATCTGTTGATTTGCTGATTTTGTCATTTTCACTTGTTTTTGTGTGCGTCTGTAATAGATAACAAGAGTTACACTGCTCCTTTTTGTCTGCCGTATCGTTGTTTCCACCCAGCTGCTGTAGTTCATACAATTTCAGTGACCTTCTGCTTTCAGCTTCCTTGTCGTCCGGGGTGAAAATGAAGTCAACTGCTGCGGCAATTCATTGTTACACGAGCTAAACATCTCAAATTG